>WSTJ01001233.1:0-14184 GCA_019623705.1 Ceratobasidium sp. 428 | reverse complement strand
CCAGTGCCTGAACAAGATGGAGCGGCCGAACATCGTTTTTCCTCACCGGAACCCGTCCCGGCTCAGGACCATTCGCAGTCCCGTGGTAGCTCCCCTGACCCCATCAGCCTCGACCACTACGCAGGAATGACCGAAGACGTCCAGAATTTTGAGAATGGCACGGCCTCTCTTCCCCATACTTCCACTCCTACGGGAGCGAGGACTTATGGCCCAAATTTTACATCTCGCGTCTCTGCCCTTCGAGCATCCGTGTCACAGCCAATCAACCCAGAGGTGGCGCCATACCCATTCCATCTAGTTCGTGCCGAGCCCGATCCGAAGCCTGTATCCGCGTCTCAACCAAACCGCGCACGCTCGCGCATGTATACACCTCAACCGCTGCCCAGGCAGGCACTTAGGGCGGCACCGACGTTGGGACGGAGCATGTATGGTGATACGGACGTGCGCGAAAAATCGACGGAGCAGGAGACGAATGCGTTGAGAGCTGCCCCAACGCTCGGGCGATCGATGTTGGGGGATGCACCTGGTGGTATTAGTAGCACTGGGGATGCCGAAGTTGTCGAGACACCTGAGGAGATGGAGACGGCCGAGGTCGTTCACAAAAGGCAGCATCAAGGCTCTAGTCGTTCGCGACGGGTTCTTTCGTCGACTCCAGTTCCAGTTCCAGCTCCGCTCTCATCTCCTGCACAGAAAGCTGCCAAGCCACCCTCCGAGGCCATAGAGCCTCCATCGAATCCCGAGCCCCAGCTCGCGCCGTCTAAAGCTCCACTTGTATCCGAGTCCAAGGTCGCCGGCTCAGCCTCTCAACCCCAGCTTCCATCTGCACTCCGATCCACGACTCCACTCCAGGAGCGAGAAGATAGTGCTGGTGTAGGCCCCTCGATTGCAGTCGTGCCAATTACTCGCAGCTTTGACGACGAGTTCCAGAGAGACGAGCGGGGGCGTACCGCCAGTCCAGCGCCGGAATCTGAAGGCATCCATGCCCCAGCCGACTATCTGAGCGTCAAGTCGCGAAGCCGGAGCGTAGAACCTGAGAGAAACGGAGCTGAGCCCAAGAGTCCAGATTATGACGCGGAGTATGGATCGGTACCGGACGTCCCTTCGGTTGTATCTCAGTCTGAGCCTCGGGAACCTCCGCATATAATTATCTCTTCGTCTCCCACCAACAATGGGACATGGGAGCTACAGCGGAATCGTTCGGGTACTCCGCAGTTTCAGTCAACCTTGCCTCGCTCAGGTCCTCCCGTTCTTCACATCGACAGTCCGCCTGTTCGCAACAAACATCGCGCCCGTCGCCCAGGACTGACTACATCTACACCTCGCCCAGTTTCACTTGTCTCCCTTGGCAAACGTCGTCGTTCGTCTCTCGCACCCTCTCAATCCCAGGAAACCCCTCGTCCTGTGTCCAAGAAAATCCGGCGGGAGTATGATACGGTGGAATCAGGCGCTTTCCCAAAGAATACACGAGCGCATGAAGACACGTATGACCAGTGGGGAAGAAAACGTTGGGTTCCGGATCGTCCTCCCATGCATCGTGCGCCAGAGGTAGAGGAGGCGAAGAAGATTGCTCGGCCGATTGAGAGGAGAGTTGTTGCTAGCCCGGAGAGTGAGAGTGAACCGGCCAACGCAGATGAGGGCGAGGCGCCACCAGAGGATACAGCCGCAGCAGATGGTTCCGCGCAACAAGGAGATGGGATAATAGAGCAGGAACCGGCACTGGAGAATCAGGAGCAAGAATCAGGCGAACCTAGAGAAAATTTTTCGTCTACAGAAGTTCCCGAAACCCCCCAATTCGGTCCATTTGCCCAGTTCTCAGAGTCTATCCTCGAGCCCATCGACAAGCCCCCCCTGCCGATTGCAGGACCCTCTCGTATCGCCGATAAAGCGCCTGCTTTTGTGGCTGAAGCACCAACACCAGCCGTCGCTCGATCGTCGCCCCCCGCGTCCGCTCCCCGGTCTCGCGAGCAATCGCGAGCATCTCCGTTTGTCTCGTTCTCTAGCACGCGCCCTCGGAGCAGAGGGTCCAAACGAAACTCGGAGCTCTCTGGGCTCCAGTTTATACCTGGTTCGGGACCCGACCGGACTCGACTATCTTTGGGACATCGGTCTGGGCCAGCGGTCGAGCAGGTCAGCGAGAGGGATGCGCAGATTCTGCAGAAGGCCGGATTGAAACCAACGTTGAAGCGGTTGAGCCAAGCTCACGGGTTCACTACCGAGATCGTTGCGGATGTTTACCAAGAGCATGGCGACCTGAAGGAGACCGAGGAAGCTCTGAGGGAAATGAAGCGATCGGCTGAAAGAACCCGAGTCAAGATAGCAAGACGAATGAGCATGAGAGATTCCACGATGGGTGTATTCCATGGACGTCGGCAAGAAGGTGAATCGGATGACGAGGTTGAAGCGGACACGTTCAGCGCGTTTGACGCAACGCGGACGAGGCGTGAGATTCTTTTTGGGGTTTAAGGTCTAGCATATAATCCAACTACTGTATATCGTTTCTTGATGTCTTTCTGGTTCTTCTGGTACTGGACACGCTCTTGAGGTTGGTGGTGAGCCTTTGGCGCCCTGAATGTTTATATTACGCGAGTTCGTGTTATGTATATCGACTTACCTATGACACTACTCTCATGCGAAACTCGAAGCTTGCGCAGATATAGTAGCAAATGGGATACATTTAAGAGTATATGCGCATGGATGCCGCGTGTGCGGCGATATTTGTCCCCCAAAAGGTGACTATGTACGACTGGTTGTTCTGAGACGTAATGAGCTGAAGTTGAGTAGAGGGGACAATTACCCCTCGCGCCACAGCATGCTTTCGTTGGAGTAGTCGCTCGTCCGATGAGTGACGATGTGATGCCAGTGAAATAGACATAGGTAGGCTTCAGCCTTGTTTGCGAGGTGAGGTGGTGTATCCCTTGAGCGCAAGCACTGAAAATTTCTTTCAGTGTCGTTAAAGCCTAGTTCTACGTGGTAGAAAGAGGGGGAGAAGAGTGAGGGGAGGCGGATGCCGTTCTATCGATATGGGAGGATTGACGATGAGCTCATGATCTTGTGGAACTGAGGGGAGCGCTGAAGGGCTAAAAGCAAGCTGAGAGCAAGGGGACTCTCGTAGAGAAGCATCAAGTCGAGAAGATCAAGACCACTAGACTCCACCGATGAGCAGCATAGAGAGACGTGGAATAGCAATGCAAGTTAGCAGTTCACACGTCGCAGATAGCGCTTACACTCTGCGTGATGGCTCCCAACATGCGGGTATATAACGAAACCAAACAAGGTATGGGTGACAACTGGCGGACAAGATGGTGGCTCGATAGGAGAAGTCGATTAGGGATTGTAATTTTTTCGTATTTATCTGGTAGTCTGGTCGTGGCGAAACGGGGATTGAGCCCGTGCTGGCGTGCCGCATGGGCAAAGGTCACGTGATGGTACAAAACTGGAATCATAACGAAGCCAAAGCTTCACGATTTCAGGCTGCAGGTCGATACCGCGTATCCGTAGGTTATGCTACGCCAACGCAGCCTTTTCTTAACGACGTTGATGCTCCTTAATTTTTACACTATTTTTTCCATAAATATTAACCATTATTAATTCGTTTTGGGGGAAACCCCTAGCATACATCCCAAAACACTAGTACACAATAAGTTATAGCACAACATTCGAAACACCAAGCTTGCGGCATCATACGATGGTATATAAATAGTCAAAGCAGAATCAGAACAAAGCTACTCGCATACATCCATCAGACTACCCCTCAAACCGTACGACCCGCCTGCTCTTGCTCAGCAGCTAGCTTTTGCTTTTCTAGTCGCTTGGCCCTCGCGTGGTCCGTCAACTCGTAGTCGCCCCATCTTCCAGTATTGAAGCGCGCTCGTACGTTAGTGCCGAGCAAGACACAGACGCAGAGCCATTCGGGTAAGAGGTGGACCACGTAGAAGACTGCGCGAGCCGAAGGGGAGATTGGAGCGAAGACGTCTCCGGTGCGGATATGAAGAACGCATAGACGGTAAATTGGGACGGGTAGCTGATAGTGTAGCTTTAGTCTTATGCGCAACGGTACAAGGTGGGAGGTACTTACGATAAGGGTGTTGAGTGCCGCAAGCTCCCAGCAACGCTTGCGATTGACATCATGGGCCCAAACTGCTGCGGCTAGGCACATGAATATCGTCGCTACCTCCAAACCCAACGCCACTCCAGTGCTAGCGTACCTATACAACAGGTTGGTTACATCCAGCTCTCCTAAACAAAAACGATTCATACTCACAAGAGACCCATGTTCTTGTCTGCCAACGCCTGGTTCGTACGTGCTGCACTATACTTGGCGCCAGCAACACCTCCGGGAATGCTCGAGGCCATGAAAGCAAGTTCAAATATCGTGCAGAAACTTCGGTACCACTGACGTAGACGTGGGCGATCTTTTACTCCACCCTTTTCAGGCAGAGTCGGGTTTACGAGCACGCAACGTAAAAGTTTGGTCGATTCGCTCACAATCTAATCACAATCATGATGTATCTTAGTTGGACAGTCCCCCAAACATCCAAACGCGTTTACTTACCCCGACAAACCCAAGCCCAACAGTCACCTGAACATAGTTCATCAATCCTCCAGAGCCTCGCTTTTCGGGATGGGCGCCCTGGACAGCTCGGATGATACACCAAGCGATACGTTCGACCGCGAAGATAACGGTTGCAATTTGGATCCCGTTCCATGCGCGCGGTTTCTTGATGAAAAAGTTGTAGATAATGTTTGGCAAGAGTAGTGCATAGAGGACGGCGAAGATGGCCGATGGGGCAACGTCTGCCTGAACAGGGATGCCTCCGACTGCCCTAGAGACAAAGGCGGTTTGTGTTCCGTCTGACATTAGAGGGAGAATAGAAACGCAGAAGATAGAAAGAGGGTGGTTGGTTGGTAGGCTAGGTTGACTGGCGCCCAGGGGTATTTATCAGATCCACGCCGTATGGTTGATCAGACGTCACCGAGAGCTGGTCGGTTGATCAACGCGCGGTGGATCCAAATTAGAAGAAGAGTCAACTTTGGCACCGCTAGTCTCGGCTCGAGGGGTGCACAGTCCGGCACAATTTTCTTAGATACCTTCCATGCGACTTAGACACAGCCTCGACGAATATTTATCGGACTTATTAGTTCGCAGTAGCAAGAAGTTGGTCGCAGCCAGGGGGGTTGCAACGCAGCCACAAAGTTTGATCAACGCAGCAAGGCAGTGCATTTCATCTCAACATCTGGAAAATCCTTGGCATTATGATATCATATAACGTTAGGTCGAGTCCAACATATCCTTATTTGTACAACGATTAAGGCCGGCCGGCACAACCGCCCCACTACTCCAAATCCTCATACTCTTCCGGTACGCCCAAATGACTCCTCAACTCTGCCGCATCGCATCCCAGCTGGACAAGTTGATAAAACAATGCGCTGTAGTTGTCTTCGAATCAAACATAGCATAAGCATTGTGTCGCACCGGCGAGACCGGCGATTACTGACCGGTATGGCGCAAAGCCGCCTCACGGGCTAGTACAACTGCGCGCCTCTTTTGCTCCAACACGGCCGGATCGGCGAGTCCATGCTGAGCCAACTCTGCTCTGCTCGCGGCGAGCTCACCCCGTTTGGCTTGGAGGAGTGTCAGGGATGTTTGGCGGGTTGGCTTGGGTGTGGAGCAGTCAGTCTTGGACTTGGCATAGTGCATTATGGGTATGACGTACGTTATCGAGTCGAACGCTTGTCTCATTTTCGATCTCGTTAAGGAGGGCGGTGATTTTGGTTTCTAGTGAAATTATCTCTTCTTGGGCGGCGGACAAATCGTTCTTAACCTAGACGGCGATACTTTAGTCAGGTGCCAACGCTGAATCCGGTGGTCAGAAGCCTCACCTTACTAGACCAGAATATATGCGAAAGTTCTAACGTTATGTTTGCATTGTTAGGTATTAATACGAGCAGCAACTTACGTTCCTTCAGCACTAGGAAAGCACCAGAAAACTAGACCAGGGGTAAATAAGGTAAATCAGTGCCCTTGTTCCGATGTGCTATGTTAAATACCTACAATTTGAGCTACCGATCTTATCCGACTGAACGAGGTTATCATCCACCAGGTTTTGAAGTACCTCCTTCACGCTTTGCTGTACTATTGTGTATTGAAGATTAGCCACAAGTCCCCAGAAGCCGTTTGGGAAGAATGTATGCGTGTATGCAGCGCCAAGGGTACCGTTATTTGAAAAGAAAAGTGAATATAAAGATGTTTGGTAAGCGATTCATGGACGTACCGATGCCCTTCATCTTAGGTGCAATTTTCTCGAGCTCTTTAAGCTGCTCGACCACCGGCCAACCCGGCCAACGCACGGCGCATCAACGTGGATTGCGTGCATAAAGTATAAGATAAAAATCATTTGGCAGCAGATAAATTCTCAGAATTACTCTAAGCTCGAAGGGAGTAGGCGAACCTGGTAGAAATCTCGCGTCTCATGGAAAATCTCGACCAGCTTGACGCGTTTTTCTTCGGCTGAGAGACCTCGAGGTGCCTAATGAGACCTTGGAGTAAGCCTATACCCCATTATATACACAATAACATCTGTTTGCACCATTTTGATCTGGGAATGCCGGAAAGAGGAATTGGGTGGTTTGGGAGGTGGTGGCAAGAACAAGCTCCGGAGGCGCGGGAGTCTCTCACGTGACAGGTGCGGACCGCCGGTCATTTGTTGAGTGGAAAGTGTAAAGCTTATTAAATGGGGCTCATGCTTAGTTATCGCAAACAAACATTTAAGAAATCCTTAATATCTAACGGTTATAGCGAGGGAAGATCAAGTGGTGAGCTTGAATCACAGATTAGCCCGTCTCCCACCGATGATGTTATCTTATCTAATCTAGGCACGGTTGAAAGCAGATCCAAATGCCTAGCTTGGTGTTCTCCCAGCCACCACCAGCGCCGATAACAACATCTTATTTCTTGCACCTAACTATGCGAAATTTATTATCTCTTGCGTTTATGTACTCCACATTGAGTGTGGCTTGGGGATGGGAGACCGTCGAGGACGCTGGTCAGTCTTTTTATCTGTGAAAGTTGCCACGCTTCAATAACACTGATTGGCTTTCGTCGATTTTTCAACTCTCATTTAAACATATATCAATACTTTGCTTGATGGATAAACGAACTGCTGTGTGAATTGACTTTGTCGCTGCTATGCCTGCGGTTTGCCTACCTGCTATGGGCGATGATAATCATTTTGTTCAACGTCATCATCCCCGCAATCGTGAAAACTGCCTTCAATGATCAAATAAACAGCTCGGCTCTCCCGCGAGCTTATCAAACGCGAATCCATCGCAACTCTTGCCACAATATACCCCGCCGACTTTCGGGATGCTGGACTTGCGAGTAAGTCTCTAACTAAGTTTGTGGTAGTACGTTTATTGAACTACCACCTGTTCAAATTTGTGCTAGACCATCCATTTGCGTTAATGGAGTACTATGCTGAGTACGCTCCCGTGTTTTATTCCTCTACCCTCCTACCAATCTCGTCTTACGTTCCTTGCTTTCTTTCAACAGCTGCCATAAAAATGGTTCTCTTACATATTTATTCTTCCCGATTTCTCAGAACTCTCGGAACGTCGCAAGCGCGCCCCAGAAGACTGCTAGTTTTACCATTCGAGCAGGCGAATCGAGTAACTACGTAGGCGAGTTTGCACCAGACGTACTCTCGGAGGCTGGGCAAATGCCTATGGCTAGACCGAAAATTGGATGGTGGAACTGGGATTGGCGGAGAAGTCTTAGCATGGCACGAGGACCAGCGGCGTCTGCGCGAGTTGCGCTGATGGGTCGTGTCAATGTTATGTATGGTGTAACTGGCGAGGGTGATAGTCAAGGTGAGTCTTTTTCAAGGGCCTCTCAGCCAGTAAGGCGTTCCGGAAGACAACTACGGCCGTGTCTTCATGGCGTGGCACTCAGGCTGTCACGTTTGTTGGTCGGGTTAATTGACATTCTACGCCTCATTCGCGGCTGTTTACGCTTGTTATGGTATACTGAGGCGCTCTTGTTTTCTTTAGACGACGAAGAGGCGCGCCATATGTCGTCATGCTTCTTGTCTCGTCACCCCGACGCAAAGTGGTGGGTGCCGGGACGGAAAGGCGCGCCGCACGTAGCATGGTGGGCTCGATTTGATCCAGAGGTACGCATGCAATGGTCGTTCTGGTGAGACCGGACTAATATCTTCCTGTACAGGCGGTGTACTATGTTGGAGGGTTTGGAGAGTGAGTATACTTGTTGTGAAATGAGATGGATGCTGACGCGCAATTGTAGTGAACACTATATTGGGCGGATACCGCTGGACATGTACCGGAACGCGACTGTGTCACTCTAAACCGTTCCTTTATTTCGCCAGAAATCTGGGTCATTGCTCTGTATTTGAGTACCATGATGACCCTTATAATCAAGTTAGCAGTGCAGCGCATCTGCGCGTTTTGTAGGCCTTCCCTTGTGATATGACCAATGGGATTATATGTTCGGACAGTTCACAAGTACTAAGCAGCTTTAAACCGCGGCCTCAATGGGGAACTGTCGCCTGGACTCTCGGGCATAGTATTGCGGCTTCTTGATGGATGTTTCGTCATACTGAAGATTGAGGCTGAGCGCGGGCCCGTCGGTCAGAACCCCAGCTGCGCTATATAAGCTACTCATGTTTCCATGCCGTACTCTAAGTTCTAATCGCGATGTCCTCCAGATTGCACCCTCTTGGATACGAAAGCAAAACAGCCAACCTTCCGACTGGACGCCATTATCGATATGTCGATATTCATCCCCCACAAGGCGTCAAAACAATAGTCACAGCGCTTGTCATTCATGGATTTCCTGATTCTGCGTGAGTAACAGCTAAGCGACCGATTGTATCGTTGACATTTAACCGCATATACCAACCTGTTAGCTATGGTTGGCGGCACCAAGTCAAGGGCTGGTCTAGCCGGGGCATTCGTCTCATCATTCCCGATACTCTCGGCTACAACGGGAGCTCTCAGCCTCAGAGCCCAGATGAATATGCCTATAAGCTACACAGCGAGGATTATGCAGCCTTGATCCGCGAGATTGGGATTCCCGAGGGCGAGAAGATAGTATTGATTTCGCACGATTGGTGAGGTTGCTTTGAGTATAAAGCTTGCTTCGTTACTTACCGAGAGAATTATAAGGGGTGCAGGGATTGCTATACGTTTGGCGCAATACAAGCCGGATCTTGTAAAGGGGATAGCAAGGTAGCTTTATCAAACCATGAGTTCAAAAGCAGGACATGAAGCGCTAATCTGAGGCAACATTGGCAGCCTGTGTATACCTTTTACGTTGGCAAAGCCAGCTCAAGAGTTGATTCCGCCAGAAAAGCTTGTAGAATTTTTACCGAGCTTCGAGTATCAACTTTTCTTTGGAAGTGAAGCAGCATCTGCAATACTGGACTCTAAGGTATGCAAGTCAACGATAATTAAGCTGCTGTAACAAGAATTGCTTGCGCTAACACAATCTAAAGGTCGCAAAGTTTATTAACTACATTTACTCCTCAGGCAAGCAGATCAAATCCGGTGAAGTCCCGTCATGGGAGAAGAAAGGAGTTTTTGAGGCGTGGCTTGCGGACGATACCAAATCAGTGAATTCTGCGCTTCTGACAGAGAAGGTGAATGTGTTCATTTGGTATGATTGAAGAAAAAACATTAAAACCTCGGCTGTATCATAGGAGGTCAATACGATTGTCGCAGAGATCAAGGCGGGCGCTGGATTTTCGTTAGTCTACCGCTTGAAGTTTATGTCACATGTACTAATGAGCTTATGGTTTACTGGCTCCTAGGGCTATGCTCAACTATTATAGGACTCAAAAGGTTAACTTCGAGCCCGACAAAAATCTTCCCCAAGTTTTCAGGCCAGAAATTCCAAAATTGCTGGTGATGCCAAACGCGGACCCCGCTCTCCCCGATTTTCTAGCTGCAGAAGAAGACAAAGCGGAGAATATTGAAGTCGTGCGCCTGGAAGGGTTGTGTGGGCATTGGGTCCAGCTCGAACAGCCTGCTAAGATTGAAGAGATTATTGGGGACTGGGTCGAGCAGATGAATGCTAAAGGATGGCTCGAACGAAAATCAGCCCTGTAAATAGGCTCAACAACTGGCCCAGTTGTTGAGCGGTATTACGGATGGCATTTGAATAGGTCAATGAAATGAGTTCAATTTGGTTTAATTGGCCGTACGTTACGACATATACCCATGTACTCTCCCATGAGCTCTAGCTATCCAGTGAGCCGATGTTTGGAGCTGCCAGTGTGTGAATAAGTTCGGTAAGTAGATGTGACATGCAGAGGGAGTGGTTCAAAGATAGCTAATTTGCAATGCATCAAATATTAAGCGCCGTGGCGCCTACTTCCACGCCAAGGACTGACTGTATAGGTCAAAACGTTTGATTTGGAGACACAAGTACACATAAGTTTATACCTGTCGGTCTAATATTGAGGCCCACGAGCTCCCATGAACAAAATTGGCAAAACTAATAAGGGGCTGGCGACGGATGCGTGTTGGCGTTATGCTGACTAATGAGTCGTCAACCTCTCGCAACTCTGGTGGCAGCCAAACTATTGGCTTCCCCTCTATTGAAGTCACCCATCCGGGTAAATTTTTACTTAAATGCCGAGCAAGCTGAGCTCCTGCTACCAAGAGCATGTCGCTCGGTGTATGCACTGGAGGAGCCTGTATATTAGTTCCTGTGGTTGCACTATCGCTAGAGCTCGCTCCGGTCGGGAGATTAGAATGAAGCGTACCAAGCTGAAATCTCGAAATATGGGAGTTCTCTGAAATGTGAGACTCTACGCTCCAGATGCGTATTGTCTTGTCCCAAGAACCAGAGACAACGCGACGGCCGTCCGGAGAGAACGCAATAGATGCCACCCCACCTGCATGACCCAGTAGCGGATTAAGAACTGTTTCACCGGTATCCGTATTCCATACGCGCACTGTCCCATCGTCGGACCCGGAAGCGATCCAACGACCATCTGGCGAGAACGTGACAGACCGCACGGACCATCCGTGCCCTTGTAGTGGATCGAGAGCCACGTTTCCAGTTCCCGCATCCCATATGCGTAGCGTTGTGTCGTGAGAGCCTGAAACGATCCTACAGCCATCAGGAGAGAATGCGACGGATAACACCCAGTGCGAGTGGCCTAAAAGCGGTTCGAGTAATGCTTGACCGGTGTATGCGTCCCAGATGCGTACTGTCTTATCCCAGGAGCCTGAGACTAGCTGGTGGCCGCCGGGGGAGAAAGCGACGGAAGTTACCTGATCTGAATGTCCGACCAACGGTCCAAGTGTTTCTTTTCCAGTCTCTACGTCCCAAATGCGTATTGTTCTGTCTTGAGAGCCTGATGCTATAAGGTGGGAGTCGGGAGAAAATACGGCAGACAAAACTACACCGGAGTGACCTCGTAGCGGCTCAAGTACCGGATTTCCCGATTCTGCATCCCAGATACGTGCAGTCTTGTCTTCAGAGCTTGACAGAATCCAACGGCTATCTGAAGAGAAAGCTATTGATTGAATGGTACCTGTATGACCTTCAAGCGGTCCAAGTATCATTATGCCAGTTTCAGCCTCCCAAACACGCACAGTTCTATCATCAGAGCCTGAGGCTACACAACGCCCACTCGGAGAGAACGCGACAGACTTTACAAAGCCAGCATGACCTTTGGAGGCGGCATAGCTCTGTCTTGTTTCGGAATCCCCTCGACCAAATACTACATCCCAAATGCGCATAGTCTTGTCTTTGGAGCCGGAGACTACTCTGCGGCCATCAGGAGAGAATGAAACAGCTCGAACACTGTCCGAATGATTATCCAGCGGCTGAAAGACTGCGTCTCCAGTATTTGCATTCCAAATACGAACTGTTCTATCAGCAGAGCCTGAGGCTATGAGACAGGAATCAGGAGAAAAGGTAACAGATTGAACCCGGTTTGAGTGACCACGTAGTGATCCAAACAGCGTGTTGCCTGTTGTTGCATCCCAAATTCGTACTGTACGGTCATCGGAACTTGATACAACCCTATTGCCATCGGGCGAGAACGCAACAGATCGCACATGACTCGAGTGCCCATGCAACGGGTCGAGTTTCAGTTCCCCAGTCTGTAGATTCCAAATTCTCATGGTCCGGTCGTCAGAGCCCGAAATAATCCGGCGGCCATCAGGAGAAAAAGTGACAGATCGAACCCCGCTCGAGTGGCCAGCTAACTTCAGTATTGATTTGCTGGTCACTAAATCCCACACATGTATCGTCTTGTCTCTAGAACTCGAAGCAACCCGGCGGCTGTCGGGAGAAAATGCGACTGAGAACACTAGGTCCGTATGATATCGTAGTGGACCGATATGCATCTTGCCGGTTTCTGAGTTCCAAAGAGGAATTGTCTTATCATTTGACCCAGAGACTATCCAACGGCCGTTGGGAGAGAAAGCGACAGAGCTCACACCATCTGAGTGACCCACCATTGGTTCTAGTTCCGCGTCACCCGTCTCTGCATCCCAAACTCGCACTTTTCCATCAGCAGAACCGGAGACAATACGGCGGCTATCCGGAGAAAAGACGGCACAAGTAACATCACTAGAAACCCATACGCTACGCAGACACGGAGTCCACTCTTGCTCGGCGCCTTGAGTAATAACCAGTAGTTTCGGGAACAGCCTACGCATACGCTGTGCTATCCCGGAGCTGCTAGGGGCAAACGCAAGTGCGGATATGTACAGATGCGGGGTACTCTTCAATATCGCGTCATAAAACGAGAGAACGAATCTGTATGCGTCGTTTGCCACCGCGCGACAGTCTTGCACCACGTTCTGGAAGATAAATTTTTGTTAAAATTAAACTGAGACGTAATGAGAGCCCGCTTACCGAGGTAAGACATGCCATAAGTCCTAGTAGGCTAGCCGGGGCCGTGCTGAGCTTCCCAAGCAAACTCAACGCTTCAATCCAGTAGATTAGCTCCTTCCCGAACAAGAACCTGCGTAGACCTTCGCCGAGTATTAATACCTGAGCATCGACGACATGGCTAGACCAGTACAGACAGCTGTAGCTCAGGTGAGGGCGAATAGTAACTAGTACTCGACTTTCCAGGTTCTGGACGTCGCTGTTGAATAGATCTGAGGTTTCAAGTTCACATATGTTGAACCTAAGACTTTCAGCCATTATACTCAAACAGCGTTCCGCCACTATGGTATTCTGCTCGGTCAAATCTATACACAGGTCCCCCGACCGAGATCGATCAGTGACAAAATCCATGAATGATGGGTGGGAGATACGAATAGCGTCGTTGAGCTTCTCATCTACATATAGCACTGAGGTCAGACATAGTAATACTCGTTCGAGCACGTTTTGCGAGATTTGACCGTGTAAGAGGAGTGCGAGGTTACTGGCTGACAATGGTGTCCGTGTCGCTGTGACAACCACGGCTCCAAGACACTGTCGCAAGTAGTTCATGTTGTCCCCAGCAGAGTCCAATATACTGACTTTGATCGCAGTAGTGTACAGCGAATCAATGTCAGCCATTCGTGAGCCAGCCAAGACCAGTTCCAAACGCTCAAGTCTGTCAAATCCGTTCATGATAAATTTACACGCAGTTCGAGCCCAGATGAACAGTCCGCTCGCTCGATAAGATATCCGGTCAATCGCATCACTCGGCCAATTCTGAAGCCGTGTCATACCGGCTAGCTCATTCTGTACAAAGGTTCGAATGTCGGCTGAAGCGTCATAATGGAGAATATTGTAATTTGTGAACCAGCCCGTTTCAACCTCTGCAAAGAACTCTTGGATGTCCAAATTTGGGCGACTAGTCACTATTATCCGCAACCAAGGGCCGATTTGCGACAAATTTTGTAGGCATGTAAGCAATTGTTTCCGGGTGGCAGTATCCCCACACTCGTCAATTGCGTCAATAACAACGGCCAATGTACACGTGGGCTGGTTGTCTCCTGTAAGTCTCTGCAGGGGTTTGCCAAGTAGCAAGTCGTACAGCGGCTGAAGATGTCGCGAGTGTAGCTCCGGATCTTTTGTGATTGCGGCGATTGTTGCGTCTCTATAAGGCTCCCATTGCAGCGCAAGTCCATAGGTGATAGTCGTTAGAACCTGGTGCGGGTCGCGTAGTTCCGGACTGTCGCGCTTGCAGAAGAAACTTGAGGCGAGTGTGC
>WSTJ01001232.1:0-14185 GCA_019623705.1 Ceratobasidium sp. 428 | reverse complement strand
AATCAGGCCAACTCCGGGTCAAATACTGGGTACTCCGGGCAAACTCCGCAAAACTCCGGGTACTATTAGGTCACGCAAACTATAGAGGCGGTAACACTATGGGAGATGATCTAGCAATCTACTATATATCATGAAAACAGCCGGTGCAGCAAATGTAAGTGAAAAGAGAAGAAAAAGTGTCTGTATTTGAGAAAAGAAACAAAGGAGAAAGAAAATTCTGGCCCTTGGAGGCAAGAAAGTCCTGGCAGATGCAGGCATACTTCGGGCACCTGAGAATGTAGTGCGCAACTGTTTCCGGTGCACCCCTGCACACCTGGCAACTTGGCGAGTCCACAGCTTGGATTGTGTGGAGGTGTTGCTGGAGCTGGATGTGCCCTGTGATTAGGCAGAAGAGCGGGTCACGTGCGAGCGCGGAAGGCCGTTGACGATGGAGATGAATTTGCTGGGATTGATGGCCGGGTTACGGCTTCGCAGTCTGAATGCGCTGTCTGTGATGTCCCAGTTAGCTAGGGCGTAGGCCTGGCTTGTTTCTTTAAATATGCCTTTTGCCATGACCTTTGTAATAACAGGACGGTACTTTTGAAGTAGTTGTGGGACCAAGTCTCGGGTGTAGCTCTTGCCTTTCGCTGCGGCTTTTGCCTCCCTGTCCGCCTCCTCGTTCCCCTCAACCCCTCAACCCCTCAATGCGCTGGGCACCAAGCTAGTGAGAAAAATATGCATTCCCGCTGCTTCTTGATCTGACCAATGTCCTGCCGGATGGCCTTTACCAACACTTTTGGAGCAACCAACGCAACCCTTTTGATGCATGTGATCGCAATTTGCAAATCACTGTGGAGGGATGCATGTTTGACGACTCGCAATTGAGTAAGGATATGGGTAGCGCAGAGTATGCCCGCAAGTTTGGCTTCCGAGATCGTGCACTGAACCTTACTTCAAGTCTTGACCCAGACGCAGCCTTTGTAATTCCAACAATCCTAAGCACAGCAGCCGCACCAACCCTGTACCCACCCCGGCAGCCATCCGCAAAAACCTGTATGGGTGCCTGGTCTGTGGTTACGCAGCGTAAGGCACCCTCCTTGTTTGGGAAGAAGTCATCAGGGACTGTGAGGGTAGCAGTCTTACTGTCCCTAAAGTCCCAATTTTGGAATTTGCAGGGTTTGTCTTTCAGGTACCGGAGAACTTTTTGGAGAGGCGAGGGGTGGATTTTTTGACCTTTTAGAGCTCAGTCAACTTCCTTGCGTAGGGGGCACGTGTCAGGGCAGGTGATGAGGCGGGCGGTGGAACGCTGGCAAACTTCATTTAGGAGGTAGGGCATGGGGAGGATGGAAGAGAAGGCGTCAAGGTGGCCAATGGGGGTAGAGTGCAGTGCCCAAGAATGGCTCTTGCTGTGACAGACTGGACCTTGGCAAGTTTTTTGGCAAAACCCACGGATCCAGTCCACCTGCTAATCCTGAGATCGACGGTGGCACTACTGGCATGTACCAGACATTGGCTATGTATGTGAATTGCGGGACTGCAATGCTGAGGTATAGTCTGTGGGCAATGCAAGGCAGGGTGCTGTACAAAGCTTTGGCAAGCCTGCTGAGTTGTGATGTCTATTGGATTCTGCGGGTGACGGCTTTTTGGCATTGTTCATTGAAGCATAGGCCTTGGTCTAGGATGACACCCAGGAGCATATGAGATGTGACTGGTTGGATAACCTGTTCTCCGACGGTCAGGGCTGGCCTGGGTATGCCTTTTTTGCGTGAGAAGTGAATGAAAGCGGTTTCATCAAGCTCAAAATCCAAGTGGTGTGAGTCCAACCATTTGAGGGCCCCTCTTTCTCTCTCCATCATGTCTAGGAGTCGGGTATTGTTGGATTCAGTGCTTGGTCCCCAGACAAGCAATGTGATGTCATCTATATAGGCAATGCAGGCTTCCTTCTGCTTTGTATCCGCAACTCACACGAGCAGGGAGTTATAGAGCAGGTAGTAAATGACTGACAGGGGGCATCCCTGGTCAATACCGTCCCAGATTGGGAGCGGGTCCCAGGAGAAATGGTTGAACGCTTGGCATGTACTGTAGGTTTCATGTAACAGCATCAATTATGTAATGGCGCTGAGCGCTTGTGATTGTTTACCAGTATTTGACTGATGTGTCCCAGGTGTCGTCAGCCGAAGGGACACAGGACAGATGAAATCCAATGTCAGTCTCCACACACCTCGACGTTGGTCTGTCTGAGTAAAAAGTCCCAAATACCTGCTCCTCGCTTTCATTTTCTATGTATTTTGATTATTGGCAATATGAGGTTGTTATTCTTGTTTTACGCACCCAGGATTGGAGGCACAACCACTCAGGCATTAAAAAGTTGAGCATAAGTGCCTGTTCAACCTGTTGCCCGTGTTAGAGAATGGCACTTTGGGGTACGTCTCCAGAAAAATTGTTGGTTCAGCTGAAATCTTGTCTGCGGAGGAGTTGTTTGTCTTGTCTGCATAGGGGTTGTTTCAGCACTACGCATTGCATATAAGTAGCCCTGCAACCCCTTCAAAAAGGCTCAATGATTTCCTTTGGATACATCTCCCATGCACACTATTTTCCGTGCTCTGATAGTTCTAGTGGTGAGCTCTTCTTTTTCCGCCCTCAGAATGGCCAATCACTGATATCTGTTGATACAGTTCACTTAGTAGATATGTCGGTAGATATGTCCGAGATGGATTGCAACACTGGCAGTAACTCCCTGCCACCAGCACTCGTCGCATTTCCTGATCAACTCAATGGCAAATGTGTTTCTTCAGTCTCAAATTATTCCACTCAATTTTGGCAACTTACCCCTCCAGTTGTTGCACCCTCGTTTTGCTCTGAGTTGCCTGCACTATTCACTACGCCAGACTTACGTGATTTTGACACCTCCTATACCCTTTGGACACTTTTACCCAGTCCTTTTCTGGCTCAGCTGGCTTCACTCTGACAATTGCGCGAGGCTGCTTGGCTAAATCTTGATGTGACATCAGTTTGAGTCCCCCCTTCACCCAGGATTGTTACCAACATATTCCTACCAATCTGGATGCTTGACTGCTGGGTTTGCTTTCATATGCTTCTAGCTTATAGAAACTCTCAGTCGCAGTTGAAGGAGTGGCTGCAAAGCTTGGTTTGCAATGGAAGCTTTGTTGCTCGTGCCGAGGAGTGCCTCATTTGCCTCACTCCTACACCTCTACATGCTCCCATTTCCAACATCCCTGGCGTCTTTACGTTGAAGTTGACACCTTTTCTTGGTCAGACTTGGTTGTCCAACATACAGATGAATGCTGGCACTGATTATATTAACTTGCACTCTGCCTGTTTGCTGCATACACGGGTTCTAAATACCCTTTTCATCGGCTCTCTCACACTCCACCGGCTGCGCTTGTCAACCTGGAGTCCCACTCGCCCCCAAATAATCAACACAATGATTGCAAGCAGCCAGCTTACCACTTTCTATGTTCCTGTGCATGAGGGTAGTCATTGGACGCTGCTTTGTGTTAACATCGAGGCAGCAACATGTGAATATGCCGATACAATGGCACTTTGTGCGGTGCTTGCCCCCAAAGCATGTATTAAGCCGTTGAACTGGTGGCTCACATCTGTTCTTGGTCAGCCAGTGGTACTCCGACCTCTTGCGCATTGTTTTACTGCAGATCACCAAAGGGATTCTCATTTGTGTGGTGTTGCTGTGCTCACCAACGTCGCTCATCTGGCGCTTGGGGGCAAGTATCGTCCTTGGAGTCACCACTCAGCGTCCCTTTCACGGCTGTGTTGGTTTATAGAGCTGTTGAATCAGTCAAGAGTACAGGTGAGTAGATCTAACACTAACATCACTCGATGGTTAACTGACTTACAAATATAGCCAGCTCAATCTGCAGATAAAGACTTGGTCTTTGACCTTGATCTGGATGACCTGGTTCATCCCGACTTTGGACGCTCCAACAGCACGACTTCTCTAGGTACCACCCCTGAGCCACCATCTTCTTCTTCTGACTCCACTGTATTGTTGCCTTCTTCTCCCTTTGCTGCCACACTACCAGAAAACAAACCTGATGAAAACAACCATGAGACTTACATGACTGAGAGCTTGGACTTTGTGATGGAACCTATTGACAGCCCCCAACCACGCCTACCCGCGCTGCCTTCAAGATTGGTGCAAACTTGCCTTCCCTACCGTTGTATCTCCCCATCTGCTTATGCCACCCAAGAACGAGCTCAATCTGCCATGTTCCAAGAAGAGGGCAGGGTTGAGTGAGAGTGTGAGGCGCTTGAGGCAAGCCGAGCTAAACTTGTCCGTACAATGTATGAGCAAAATGGCAAGCGGATTCAGCAAACAGCCCGCCAACTTGCACAAGCAAAGATGGGAGTACGAGGAGCAGAGGGCAAGCTAAAGGTCTGCATGTGCTCACGCATCTAGTAGCTAAAATAACAATATTTTTGTACCTAGAAATCCTTCTTGGGTCCTTGCTTGAGTTCAAAATCATCTAGTACACCATCCAGCCCCAGTGGTTTGACTGTTGCCCGGGATTTGCAACCCTGTCGCATCTTCAAGAGCCAAGTGCGTGCCGCATTGCCTAATCCAAAGCCCATAACCATGCCATCCTGAGTTAATTGGGCACACCTGCCGTTGTGGTCTCAAATCCATAACACAGTGCTTTCAGTTGGTGCCCCCTGGAGCCCAATTGAGGTTGTTTGCCGGCTGCAACAGCATGATCCAGCAACATTTGCCTCCCTTTGACCGCAGCGCATTAGTCAGTGGCGGGACTCAACCTATCCAAACGAGTTGAAGTGGAAGGACACTGTTTTACAAGCTGTGGAGCCAGGAAATTCAGCACATACAACATCTACAAGTTCTTCTGTGCTTGTAAATTTTAAGCTATGTTCACTCATTTCAGACACTGACATCAACCTAGTCATTGTATCCATCTTTAACAATGACTTTTAAGTCACACTTCACCAGTCTTCATAATGCGGGTGTTCCTCTCCATCTACTGGGCATGCGGTCATACATGGCTGCTGTGATGCAGCACAAGGCACCCAATATCTTTAGGCGGAAAGATAAGAATGGTCATGTGTATTGTCTGTCCAACTCAACTGTCTGTTGCTTCCTTTGTAATCAGCTCGGATGGTTGTTTTGCCGAGCAACATGGGCTGCTCAGAAGACTCCTTCAAATGCTCCCACTCTGCTCTGACAATCTTCCCTGGGCTTGGCTTGCTTGATCTGTGACAAAGAAATCCCTGCTTGCTGCATTGTCAATGCAGATCAGACTCAAGTTGTCTACTCAGCTGGCCTGGACTCAACCTGGAACGAGCGGGGGCAGTGCCAAGTTAGGGTCCTTGGGGTGGACAAAAAGCACACATTTACTCTTGTTGCTGGGATATTGATGTCTGGCTCTGCGCTTCCCCCCCAGGTGATTTATGCTGGGAAGACTGTACGCTGTACTCCTGATTTATGATCTGCTGGTTTTGCTTGTGCTCAAGAGTCTGGTATTTGTTTGATTCCTTCTGGAACACCCTTGTACTGGTCTACCTTTGCCACTATGCAACTCTATGTGACCAATCACCTTGGCCCCTACTGTTTTGACCAGATCCGGATGAATAACCCTCCCGCCAACCAGCGCTGCGTTGTCCAGATTGACTGTTGGTCGGTGCATCGATCGGCCCAGTTCCATAACTGGATGACCGCCAACTATCCATGGATCATACTTCAATATGTGCCAGGGGGGTGCACCAGCCTCTTCCAGGCCTGCAATGTTGGCATCCAGTGACTGCTCAAGCTTGTGATCTAGCAAGCTTGCCACAAAGATATGGTCCAGGAGACATTGGACTTGCTTGGAGCTGGTGCTGACCCATTGGAAATTGCAAACAATACGGCACGTAAAACTCTGTGGAACCGTAGTGTACGCTGGGTACTTGAAGGCTAAAATTTGATCAACCACGCTGATTCCGTCAAGAAGGTATGCTTTACATTTTGTTTCAGTTGTTGATGTTTTCTCACACATTCTGCAATCCTAGGCCTTTGAGCTTTGCACTGTCTATCCCTGATACATCCTCCAACCTCTCATACGGAAGCTTAACCAGTTGCGAGGCACGTGCCGCCATTCTGGAGCTCCAATCCACTGACCTGACCTTCTATGCTAAAATCACTTCCGGCGCTCCTGTAACCGTGTTGGAGGTGCAGGCACAGATGGAGGATATGGCTGCTGAAGGGTCTGCTAGTGATGAGGATGACCCTGCAGTATTGACAGTGCCTGGCCTCTGTACAATTCTGCTGAATGCAACCTCAGCATCTGATCTTCTGCTTCCAGCAGTGGCTGAGCATAGCAAGGATGAGGCCGATTTGGACGACAAGTATGAAGCGGACTCTGACGACCAATATGAGGGTGTTTCAGTGCAGTTGCCGCTTGTCGTTACTCCCACTTCCACTGCGCAGTCTATAGCAGGGCCAAGGCGCTCCGCTCAGTTGTCTGTTAGACACACAGCATACTAGTGCTGTTTGGATGCTTTCAAGTTTACAGAATCTCATGCTCTGCTTTGTAGATATATATTATCCCTTTTAATACTATGATTTGTCAGCTTTTTGTCCCCTGTGTCAATGGTCCGAGGGACCCGGGACTTGGGTAGTACAAGTATCCCATCAAGCATATCTGGGACCCGGGACCACTGTTATTAGATGAAACTTACACTAGTACGGTTGGCGAGTTTGGCAAGGGTCCAACAGATGTATGCGCGTGGTACGCCTAAGAGGCCCCTGTTTTCTGCCAATCTTTTGGGTTGGCGCGCAGGAAGGTGCCTTTAATTTCTAGAAAGAGGGCAGAGGCCACGTCCCCCCTTGCCCAGGTATCTTTTATCTTCTTGGTCAACAGGTGGAGTGCGTCTGTTGTGGTGTGTCCGGGCCTGCCGCTGAAGTGGTGTTCCGGGAGCCACTCGTATTTGTTGGCTAGGGAGAAGAGGCATTTGGCGATGCAAGACAAGAGAATTTTTCCAACGACGTTGAGTAGCACAATGAGCTGGTATGCTTTTGCTACGGCATAGTCCAGTTGTCCAGCTTTCCTGAGCACAACGGTTCTAGAATGCCTCCAGGTCTTTGAGTATAGTCCTTTTTTGAGTGATATCTGAAAATTTCCAGCAGGCGGGGGCAAGAAGTTCTGCTCCCATGATGTAGACTTGTGCTGGGAGCCTGTCCAGGCCAGGTGCTTTGTCAGGTTTCATTGTATTGATTGTGTCCATAACATCTTCAAACGTGAGGTCAGGGAGGTCCTGGACTGGGGAGGGGGCTTCTCTGTCACAACCTGTCGAGAAGTGGACTCGTAAATGTAGAAGTGAACCTAGGCAGCTCCAAATGTCTTAGAGATTGCACTTAGGTGTGTAGATAGGGGGAAAGGACGAGGTGAATTGTTCTTGGGATTAACCAGAACAATTCACAGCGTTTATATATTGAGGTAATCAGCTAAGCGACAACTACACAGACTACAAGCAAGAGGAAACAGTAACACATCTAAGCGTACTAAGCGACGGCACACAAACAAGAGGGGAAACAAATCAAACAAGCAAGAACTAAGCAAGATAAGCGGGAGAACAAGACAAGCGACATGCTAAGCGAGCATCAACACACGGCACATGCAGGAGGGGGAAGAGAACACGGATGTCTTGATCAGAGGATCATGACATTCTCGTTCCTTGGCGCGGTTGCAGGTGTCAGGGGGTGGGAAGAATGCATCTGAACTTCACTCTCAGTTTTGCTATCCCTGGCTAGCTTCTCAGCATCTTTCTTGTCCTTGAAGCGTAGGTTTGGGACCCTTGTGCGCCCACCCAACGCATGGTCATTGCCAATGTACTTTGCAGCTGTCCACAGAGATTCCTCGTCCAGGTTGCTGAGTGTCACGATCCTTGATCAAGACATCTTTCTCTTTCTTGCCCCTTCTGCATGTGCCACGTCTTCTTGTCTGTTTTCCTGTAATCCTCTTGCTCACCTCGCTTGTTCTTGCTTGTTTCTTTCTGTTTCTCCGCTTGCTTGCTTGCTGTCGCCTTGTGTACTTGTGCAAGTGTTGGTTAGATGTGTTGTCATGTGCTCTTGCTTCCTGCTTGCTTGTACTCGTGTAGTGCTTGCTTACTTGTCTGATTTGTAACCTTTGAAATACATAAGCTGTGCAAATTGTTCTGGTTAACCCCAAGAACAATTTACTTCTTCTTTTTCCCATTCTACACTGCTCAAGGCATTCTCTAAGACATTTGGAGTTGCCTGAGTTCCCTTCTTCATTCACAAGTCCACTTCTCAACGGGTTGTGACACTGAGGAAGTCTTCCCAGTGTTTCTTTTTTGCATCTCTGATGGCTTGGGTGTATTGGTTACGAGTTGCTTTGAAAATGGCATGCACTGGTTCTGGTTGTACGAAGCAGACTTTGTGGGATTGCCCTGCAAGTCTCCTAACCTTCCTTCTGAATTCTGTAAGTTGTTTGGTCCACCATTTGCGGAATCTCAGGTCAAGTTTTAGTTTGGGTGTGATTGCCTCAACCACTTGTATCATTGTGTTGGTTAGATCCTCCGCTCTTTCGTCCAACCCGGCTTGGCCACCTGGGTAAGCTTTGATGTCAAGGTCTTTGAAGTTAGTTTTGAGGTGCTGTTTAAAGGTTGCTACATCCATAGCTCTGAAGTTCCATTGCTCAATGCTTGGGACCATATTCGCTGTAATTGAGAATTCAGTGCGGATGTGGAGGTGATCGGTACGTGGCGGACGTCTCTCTGGGGTGATGTCGCAGGAAGTGAGGCTTTGCGTGTGGGTGTGGGATGCAAAGACGTTGTTGTGACGGGTATAATTTCCTGAGCTAGTAGACTGGAAGGTGGGTATGTCCTTTGGGAGGAGCATCTTGAGTGCATGCCTGCCTGTTAGGTCTATGAGTTCTTGGGCCAGTTCAATGTTGCTGTTTATGAGTAGATGCGCGTTCCTGTCCTTGTCCCAGATGGGGTGGTGTAGGTTGAAATGTCCGATGGCAAGTATATGTTCTCCTTGAGGTCTAGATTTCAGGAGGGCATCTACGTAAGGGAGGGAATTGGTCGTTCCACAGGGGTTATAGACGTTGATTACAAGTAGGTGTCATGATCCTCTCATCAAGACATCCTTGTTCTCTTCCCCCTCCTGCATGTGCCATGTGTTGATGCTTGCTTAGCATGTCGCTTGTCCTGTTCTCTCGCTTATGTCGCTTAGTTCTTGCTTGTTTGATTTGTTTTCCCTCTCGCTTGTGTGCCGTCGCTTAGTACGCTTGTACAAGCGACGCTTAGATGTGTTGCTGTTTCCTCTCGCTTGTAGTCCGTGTAGTTGTCGCTTAGCTGATTACTTCAATATACAGTATGCCACAAAACTCATTGTAAAAAACCCAGCACACTGCTGCAAGTGTTTCAGTATATAAGATATATGCTTATGTAAGCTAATATTCTTATATGTCATAGTCAGCTGTCTTGGCTAGCCGAGACAAGCTGTTTGGGCTTGCTTATCTCAGGACTGACAGAGATACAGAGCAAACACTGCAGGTGCTTTTACGATGGGTTTTGTGGAGGGTATAACCCAAACACATTCTAGAGCCGTACCACCACATGCAGATGGCTAGCCATCACCACCTTCTGCGCAGCAAAAGATACATGCCAGCTGAGTAGGATGTCAGAGTTTCATGCCACTTGCATTGCTCAGTAGTGTGCTGCAGGCCACACAACTTTCCATTGTGCACGGTGTACTGCTCAGCTGGCTGCAGTGGCATGTGCCCACTGAACCGCTGGTGGTGAGTCCTATATGGGGTTTTCAGGCATGCTGAGCACAATAGAGCGCACTAGCATGTAGCTGGGCGCACACAGGGCTCGGGATTGCACATGTACAGGCTGCTAATGGGGGTCCTACAACCGTAAAACCATGCACTACTCATGACTGACGGTCTGGACTGCCTATTTTCTTTGCACCATTGGCTTCCTAGGGTCAAAGTCCATACACAGAGCATGATTGCAGTCACTCCGCTTGCCTCAATCCCATGCTCTGGGTCAATGTAAGCTCCATCACTCTCAACCTGCTGGCAGTTGACCCGTATATACAGACATTGCTCACTAGATGCTAGTTGTGCTGCAGCTGAACCGCACAGGAGTGTATATCAGAGGCATATCTGTGAGTCTCATTCATCAGTCCTCACCTCAAAGCCCCCATAGTTCAATATTGTGGCCTGTCATGCTTGTGCATGGCTAGCTGGTTGAGCAATACAAACATCTTGGCTAGAAAACATGGGATTGAGGCCAGCGGAGTGACTGCAATCATGCTCTATGTATGGACTTTGACCCTAGGAAGCCAATGGTGCAAAGAAAATAGGCAGTCCAGACCGTCAGTCATGAGTAGTGCATGGTTTTACGGTTGTAGGACCCCCATTAGCAGCCTGTACATGTGCAATCCCGAGCCCTGTGTGCGCCCAGCTACATGCTAGTGCGCTCTATTGTGCTCAGCATGCCTGAAAACCCCATATAGGACTCACCACCAGCGGTTCAGTGGGCACATGCCACTGCAGCCAGCTGAGCAGTACACCGTGCACAATGGAAAGTTGTGTGGCCTGCAGCACACTACTGAGCAATGCAAGTGGCATGAAACTCTGACATCCTACTCAGCTGGCATGTATCTTTTGCTGCGCAGAAGGTGGTGATGGCTAGCCATCTGCATGTGGTGGTACGGCTCTAGAATGTGTTTGGGTTATACCCTCCACAAAACCCATCGTAAAAGCACCTGCAGTGTTTGCTCTGTATCTCTGTCAGTCCTGAGATAAGCAAGCCCAAACAGCTTGTCTCGGCTAGCCAAGACAGCTGACTATGACATATAAGAATATTAGCTTACATAAGCATATATCTTATATACTGAAACACTTGCAGCAGTGTGCTGGGTTTTTTACAATGAGTTTTGTGGCATACTGTATAAACACTGTGAATTGTTCTGGTTAATCCCAAGAACAATTCAGCTCGTCCTTTGCCCATTCATCACTTGGCAGTGCAATCTCTAAGACATTTGGAGTTGTCTGTACTTCACTCATACACTCACAAGCTCACTTCCTCACGGGTTGTGACAGCAGGGGGCCCATGTCCATGCCCAATTCAACTGCGATGACGTCTGCACTGTTGCAGTCAACCTGTTCCCATCTGTTTGTTGAGATCTTTGGGTTAAAAAGCCAAGATGGCGCGGGTTGTAGGGGCATTCTTTTTTCTGTGGGTGGTCTGGAATATGGTAAGCCAAGATGGGGGGACATGGGTGTTTCCTAGAAAATCTATGTAGGGTTCCTGTACTGCTAGGATCATTCCTTCTCAACTTGCAGGGTCTAGTGTGAATGTGTGAGGTGCGCGCATGCACGCACCGCACATGGCACAGCCTCCGGCTGTGCCCATCCTATCTCTCATTTACATATCACGGACACTCGTTATCCATCTCATAACTGAACCCTTACTCTCGTTTACCGTGTATATAAACCAGGCTCTGCTCCTCAAGCATTCCCAGCATTCCTTCAAATCGAGACTTTAGCAAGTTATTGCTCGCGTGCGCCAGCGACGACTTGCCCCTCTCAGTCTACGTTCAACTGCTCAGTTCTACAAACCTCACATTTTTTAACTTTTGCACAACAAACTCGACAAATTTTTTGCCTTCGACGACGCTGTTCGACCCCATCTGACATCCTCAACACCGAACCTATCCTCAAATTTTTTTCTCTAGTCTCAGACACTAACAGAAAACCCCCGAGGGACTGATCACCCTGAAGGTTTACAAAACATTCAATAAGTACAGAAAAACATCATAAAACATTTCAGTTCTACTTTTCCCTACCTACTCATTATCCTTACGTTCCGGAACTAAAACCAATTGCGACTAATGGCCACAACTAGGAGCAGACATCGAGCAATGGGGGACGCAGCCCCCGGTCTCAGCACGCTTTCTAGCATTGCTACCCTGCCCGCTGGCAGGGTACGACACAGGATAACCATCGAAGAGGTCCCCAACGTGTCACTTGGGCACACACGCAACCACTCATCCGACATGGACATTCCAGGGTTGTTCGCGTCTAGCCCGGTCAACCTCAGCAAGGCACCGGCCGAGCCCGAACCCAAACCCAAGCTCGACAGCGACGAGATCGACGTGAGGATTGTGGTGACGCATAGATCCATTGCACCCGAGGAGTGCACCGACATTGAGTCGTGCCCCTCGGACGGGAGTATCGCACCCGAGGACTTCTGGTCAGAGGTGGATCCCCCCGGCGGCGAGTACGAGCAGGAAGCCGTACCCCGCGGAGCGTACTACCGAGCCATTGGAGTACCCCACCCCCGGAGAAACGACGTGGAGGGCGTACGGGCAGTCGACGACGCTGTACAAAACCCCTAGCAAACACGTGAAAGTAGTCGCAAATACCCCTAGCATTTAGCCAGGTGGCCCAATGTATTTCCCGCACAATACTACTATATACACTGTGGCGGAAGCGCCGTCCAAATCCCCAGTAAACAGCACCAAGCAAAAGTCTGACGAAACGCTGAAACAACTCGCAAAGAAACCGACGTTGAAAGCCCAACAACAGGCTGAAGACATGCAATTCCTACGCGAAATAATCAAAGACAACAAGCGCCTGCGGCGCATGCAGAAAGTACTGCCCAACCTTGTTCCCAACAATAAACCATTACTGGACGAGGTAATGGAAGCCCTCGGAGAATTGAGCGGTGCCAAGGGCAACGAATTGTCCGTCTGGGATGACGACGTGTACGGAGTACCAGCAGACTCACCACCAATACAAAAGTGGGAAGTCATGTCGAGCGAGCCCAAAACCCAAAGCCCAGTTCCAGGGGCCATCGTACTTCGACGAAGGTAAATGGGTTAGCAACGAGGACTTTGAGGCGAATCAAGAATACATTACCGCGCATAAACCTGCACCTACCGCGTCAAGCGAACGGCGTAAGAAAAAGAAGAAGTTGAAATCCAAGAAACCCCGCCCATCCCTGGGGATTAATGTGGAGCAGATTTGCCCGACGCAGGCACTGGACCTTGAGAAATCAATGGACGGGATCAACCTCAAGGCTAGTATAGCCGCGCTCCCCGTGGGAGGATATTTTGCCGAGAAAATGCACACCAAAAGCGCAGCACCCGATCAAAGCATGGCGGAAAAATCACGGAAAAAGTTTAACCCCCAAGTGATAGTTCCGACAGCTCGAGCAAATCAAGCGAGTCGTCGAGCGAGCAGTCATCAACTAGTAGCTTGGAGAAGGACAATAGACAGCGCAAGAGTCGTAAAAAGAAGTCGAGCAAACATAAGACTCGAAGCGAGTATCGCGAGGAAAACCTGCGAGCTGAAAGAAAAAGTCAACAAGGCGCAGCGTGCAAGCATAAAGCTCAAAGAACCCACGACTTACTTTGGCCAGGAAAACTAAAACAAATTTGAGCTCTGGAGCTATGAAACAGATCAGTGGATCAAAGCGTCAGGGTTTAGCGATGCGGACGCGGTTGAATACATGGGCACATTCCTGAAAAAGAAGGCCAGATGATGGTACATTGATCATGTAATACCAAACCTTGATCAATATACGGTAGACTCACTAAAGATGGGCCGATTCGCTTACTGCTTCCCGACAGACCTGAAAAGTCAGTTGCGCAACGAATTTGATGCTGCGAAACAGGAGAACCAAAAATTCATGGATTACCTACAGACATTGAAGCGCCTACAGTGTCGTATACCTGACATCTCCAACCGTCAGATTTACAGAAAGCTCTGGAAAACCGTTCACGAGTATATCAAAATCCGTTGGATCGAAAACAGAATGGACGGAGAAACGACCAACCTTCAGACTTTGAGTGAAACCGCTGAGCGGTACGAAGCAGCTGAACACATGAAACGGAAGAACGAGGGATACAGGTACCCACTAAAACCCAAGTATATCCCCGTACAATCTGAGCCAAAACCTGAAGGGTGCAAACCGTACTCGAGCGCCCCGAAGAAGCCGGATAATGCGAACTCAAAACCACAAGGGGAAATGTTGAAAGGACACACTAAAAACGGAAAAAATAAGGATCAGAAACTGAATCCGAGGTCGGACAAACCAAGGATGTTGCGCGAGTGTTGTGACCTCGGTCACTGTCTCTCTCTGTGGTCTCCTTAAGTAGTGGCTACGTTGTCTTTGGTGTCAAAAGTGTGTTTTG
>WSTJ01001231.1:0-14185 GCA_019623705.1 Ceratobasidium sp. 428 | reverse complement strand
TTGGACACTGAAGCCGACCCTAGTACGAATCAACGATCCCTCATCACGCTCACTCTAATCCGGGGTGCCAGCGGAGATTCAGAAAACCGCGGCGACAACGCGGCGTGTGATCACACGTAGCCCTACTAGGCCGGCTTGGAACCCATGGGCTGCAGTGCCCAAACCGAGCTGGTTTCGCCCTTGTGCGTGTTAGGGTTTACTCGATGGGTGGACAGGGGGTTGAAAGCGTCGGCCCGGTGTCGTTGGGCTACCGAGCACGGTGTTGTCGGGTGAGTGTATGCGCTTGATATTCATGCTAGAAGTTCCACGCCGGGTGTATAATTCATATATAAACAGATAGGGTGGTAAAACTAGTGTAAAGGGACGTACCTGGCACGAGGGTCGATCTAACACCTAATGTATGCGTGCTATCAGGCAGCAAACTTCTTCGTTGAGCGACCGAACGAGTTTGAATGGTGCCTACAAACTCGAGGTCGGGATTCCAGCGCAGAAAACATAGCAAGCACGGACCAAGGTGTGACTAGAATAGCAAGACCATTGCAGAATCGAACGGCCAGGCGTCAGAATCAATCCCCTTTCACAGAATAACTTTCGGATAGTCCCTAATCCGGACGCTGCGTGTTCCTGTTGAAAGTCCACCAGCTAGTCAAACGCTCCACAACAAGCAGGCGCTACGGTAAACTGGAACCGGTGGGGGCGAGCACAACCAGCCGGTCTCCAAGGGTTGTCTTTCTTGTGGAGAGTGTCGTGGTCGTCATCGAGTGTTCAAGGCGCCACCAGAGGAACAGACGTTATGACGCACTTGGAGGACTTGTCGGTGGGGGCAGAGACTTCAGATTAGGTGGTCACAGATACAGCTAGACGAGGAGCAGTCATGTTCGTTTCAAGAGCTTCGGGCTAGTTTCGCTTCGTACAGCCCCGGAGCCGCATAATAGTTTGCGTGAGCCGTGCAATTCCACGCTTCCCCAGTCCTCAAGGATGAGCGGGGGGACGTACCCGATGCCAATCGTGCCACCAAAACTAAGAGAACCCGGGACGAACAAGCATAAGGTTGGCAACACAAGCAGTACAAGCTATAAATCGTCGGTACACGCGGTTCTGAACGTGTATCTCTGCAGCAGACGTTGTGGTAGATCACAGGAAGCTGGGAAGCCATGGGGGGAACGGGTGGTACACGATGGAAATGTAACGTTTATTAGATAATGCGATGGGCTCTCTTGGCTTGACAAGTTTGTTAGATAATAGTTCTGTACCCAAGCATGACTCAACGGGCGAAAGTACTGACGGGGTCGTGTATGAATTTAGCATACCGCCGAGCACGTTAGACATTGTACCTCTTAGCCGAGAAGCCTCCAATAAAATCCGAAAATCCTGCGGGTGATGCTTCAAAGGCACTTATTAGCGCATCTGACTGTGTTTCCATGTCTTGCGTGAGCTATTTACTTATCAGAAGACTAGTTGTTGTATGTTGCCGAGCATTTAATTTCGGTAGGACACTCTTGGTTGACAACAAGCTGAAGAAAAACTCTTCCCATGAACACGAGTCTGATAGCATATATTTATGTTTTTATGTCGATAAAGCTGTTTCTTTCCACTATCAAACTTTCTTTATCTTCCGATGGCTTAACGGACAAAGTAAAAAGGCTCCGAGCTGAAAATAGCTCCCGAACTCGTGAGCATCACGTGGCAAAGAACCAGCCGAACTCGTTGACGATCTCTCAACAAATCCTACGTTGCCAGCATTAAGCTCACAAATCATCAGTTCCTAGTCTTGGCACTCCGAGGTTTAAGCAGTCTCAACACCTGGGTCTTTTATGCTTGTGACTGGACTTACTGCCGCATTCGAAGGCTCGCCCCGCCTTCTCGTCCACGCGACCTGCACGCTAGACTATTAGCAGCACTTTACATTCCCACTAACGACCGTTCTTCATATCTTGCGCTCTTCTGCGTCCCGCCTTACCGACGGTCCGCGTACCTCCAAATTGGCCGGTCATGCACTACAAAAAGCGCCGATTGCGCAATTTTTTCTGCAGTGATCATTTCACCCTCGCATCTCGTCTCTCTTTGTAGCATCCTTTTTCTTAACTCTTCAAAATGGGCAACGCTGGGTCTGTTCTCACAAAGCGCTCTGTCGCACCCGTTGTCGAAAAGCGTGCGACAGCTCTTTATGTGTCACCTTCGGGTAGTGACTCTGCGGCTGGCACTCTGGCCGCTCCGTTCTTGACGATCCAAAAGGCTGTCAATACGTACGTTTCGTCTATAATGCTACCTGGAGTACAATCTGACCAATTAGATATATGTTTAGCGCTGTTGCAGGAGACACCATCTACCTTCGTGCAGGCACTTATGCGCCTACGGCCAGCATTCAATTCACCAAGTCTGGCACTTCGAGCGCCAAGTACACGATCACCAACTACCAGTCCGAGAAGGTTGTTATCGACGGTGAAGGTCTACCTTAGTGAGTTGGACCACTGCCTGAGCTGAAAGTAGTTGTTAACAAGACATGATTCAGCACGCCTGCGGAGCTCAATGGTAGCATTCCAGAGACTTCTCGTGGTATTTTCCACATCACTGGCTCATACTGGAGGTTCATTGGGCTTGAGTACGTTCTCAAGGCTATTATACTAGAATAATCCTAATATCCGGTCCTTTCAGACTCAAGAATGGACCGTATGGCACATACTCGTAAGTCTACCTTTCAACTACACATTCAAACCTGTATGACACTACTTTAGTCGGGACGCATCCAACAACTACTACGAACGCATCGTTTCCCACGACAACTACGAGACTGGAATCCAAATTCAGGGTAAACATCCCACTCACACACACACACCCTATTTAATCTAACCACCTCGACTCCATCTAGGTGCGGCGAGCAACAACCAGGTGATCAACTGCGACAGCTACAACAACCGCGACCCGCGCAAGAACGGCGAGAGCGCAGACGGTATTGGTATCAAGGAAGGCTCTGGAACTGGCAACCTCATTCGCGGCTCCCGGTTCTGGAATAATGTTGATGATGGTCTTGACTTTTGGGAGTTCTTGTCCCCTGTGACTGTTGAGAACTCTTACTCGTGGGGCAACGGCTTCAACCGGTATGTTCATATCACGAAACTTGGCATACATGTACTAACCAATCCTGTACACTAGCTGGAACTTCCCAGACTTTGCAGGCGACGGTAACGGCTTCAAGCTTGGTGGTGGTGCCAAAGACACTGCCGTCCCGCACGTCATCAGGAACAATATCGGTAAGCCCTCTTATTCCTTCCTATTGACCCACTTCACCTAAACCTCCCCGTAAAACAGCATGGAACAACGCAGCCGGTGGGTTCGTCGACAACACCCAACCCGGAAACATGGTTGTCTCGCGCAACACCGCGTGGAACAACATCGCCGGCTCGGGCTTTGACTTCCAGGACTCGACGCCGATCGTCACCTCCAACGTACGCCTCTCCCCCCACTATTTTCCACAAATATACTAACATATCAACAAACAGATCGCGGTACTCAACAAAGCCAACTCGCTCCTCAAAGGCGGCTCAGCAAGCGGCAACTCGTGGCAATCGGGCACATGGAGCAACTCGTCATTTGCGAGCGTCAACTCCGCAACACTCACCGGCGCACGCAACGCCACCGGGTTCGTCCAGACCTCGAGCTTCCTGATCCCCACATCGGGCGCCGCCATCGGCGCGTACTATGTCTAAAATAGGATATATGCGTAGAAATTTCGGGATTCATTTATTTCATTACAGTTAATATATGGGGATGAATTGGCTGGAGTATATTAGATATACAGTTGCTTCTGGCCCATCAACCATTCAATTCGATCTTGCCTGAAGTCGTCATTGATCATCGTGAAGTTTTTAATCTTGAGCTGGAGTGATTTGGCGTCGGGACCGTATTGTGACCACTTTGGTACTGGTACCGAGAGGTTAATTATAGTAAGGCCTATTGAGTAGCCAGAGAGAGACAGGTACGTACGTTTGCTAGCTTTCGGATTTGGGTCGAGGTAATATACGAAGTTAAGCCTGAAATACCTAGTTAACTAGGACCGGGAAAGCGTGAAACGAGGCGCGAACCAGTAACTCAGAATGATATCCGAGAGCTCGATCATCTCTCGCGGTGTCCCATCATCGAACCACCTGAAGATCATCTGTATGTCTGCGAAATGACCAACACCGTACTCAGGGGGCCAGTACCCAGGTTGAGAGAACTGATACGACCTGTGCTTACGAGTTCAGTATCACGAAAGTGATAGGAAGGGTAGCAAAGGACATACCAAACAGGCAAACCGGCTTTAACAGCTTCCCTCGTAAACTCTCGTCTAGGAGCCTACCCCGCACATGTCAACCTTAAACTCAACCCCAACACCCCCAACCAACCCCCAAAGCTACACACACCTCGAACAACCAATCCCCAAACACCGCCGCACCCCTCTTTGTCTGCCTCCCTCTTCCAAACAGCTCTGCCCCAGTTCCGAACGGCGACCCTTGAGCTGGATCGTCTGGGTATCGGTCGATGAATCGTTCGAGAGCGCGTTTAGCGGAGGGAGATTCGATTCCGAATGTGAGGCCTGGTCGAGTTTGGGAAAAGTATGTGAAGAGGGATGGGGTGGAGTTGAGTGAAGGGACGCTAAATTGGAGGGGAACTAAGTGTTAGTTGGGGGGAGGGGGGGAGTGTGTGCATACAAGTCTGTTCCTTCATCGAGCGTCCCACCGATAATGAGTGAAACGTTTGCAAACTGGTGGGCTCGTGCGATTTTAGCTGGTTCGTCGAAAAAGAATGGATCATCTGGATGCTGCATAGCATATAATCAATACATATTCTCCCAAATCGAATGAAACGAACAAAGACATACAATCGCAGGTCCAAACGCAATCGGCGCTGGATCCATCCCTCTAAGCTCGCCCGGGACTTTAAGCACGTCCCAATTCGCAGATTGAAGATCTTCACTTGACGCGCGGCGAACGCATTCAAAGCTCTGTATTCCCATAGGTCAAAAATCGCGTAGAAAACTGTGGGAGTAAATGCGCATTTAGTACCTCGCGGAGAAGAAACTCAGAACCGGACCCCGAATGTACGGCACAAGAAAGGTATTCAGCGAGTGTGTCGTATGCGGATTGGCGTGTGTGTTTTGAGAGAATCGTAGTCGACATGCTGCAGTGAAACACAAAACCAAAAAAGTTGAGCGAGGCAGAATAGAGGGGAGGAAAGAAAGAGGGGCTTACGTTGAAGGTGTCCCGCTCTGCATAATAGCACCACGGAAAATGTTTCCCGTCTTACCGCCCCGATAGGACATTTGAGCGCCAACGCTTACTGAGCCGGCTGACTCGCCAAAGATGGTAATCTGCGCCAGGTCGTATAAACATGAAACTGAGAGAGAAAGAAGAACATGATCACCTTGCTCGGATCCCCACCAAACTGTGCGATATTCGTATGAATCCACTCGAGCGCGAGTCGTTGATCTAGTAGACCGAGGTTACGCGCGTTGGATGCTGCGGATTCGGCGCCAAGTGGGACTATAATCCAAAGCATAAACAAAGAGATGGAATGTGAGTGAAAGAAAACGGAACGTACAGCCGAACATCCCGAGACGGTAGTTGAAGCTTGCGACGATAACTGGTTTGCCCTGTGCTGAGGTCAATATGGAGCTTGAGTGAAAGGGGAAGAGAGGGAACTTACTAGGTGGATGGAAGCCTGTACGAGATCGTCTGCTGGGTATTTCTGAGTTGAGCCGTTGATAAATGCGCCTCCATCTAGAACGTATCGTTAGTACGATGTACTCCAATCCATGCGCGACGTACATATCCAAACGAGAATAGGCAACCCGTTCTCAATCTCCTCGCCCAACGAAGCTTTAAGCTTTGATGAGACATCCGGCACCCACACATTCGCGGTCAAACAGTCCTCAGAAATCGGGTATGGCACAGGCGTGCTCTGTGGACAAGAAGGTCCAAACTCGACAGCTCGCTGAACACTATTAGTCTTATTGGAATTGGGTATATAGGGTATAGGCGGACGAAAGCGTAGCGCATGAACGGGCGGGTTTGCATACGGAATTCCTAAGTACTTAATCTGTCTATCAAAGAAATCAATCAATGCGAGTTAGAATGATCGACGGTGGCTCAATTGGACTGAACTGGCGTGTAGAATCTCGGTGGCCGACGTAGGTGACGTCTGCGATGCGGACCGAACTAGCACTAGCGCTGTCGTCGTCGGTCAGGGAACGATGGAGTTGCGGGCATTGTGTAACAAGCAGTTGAGCTATTGCCAACAACACTGCGCAGACAAAGAGCAGCGCAACGATGCGCCTTTGTTTTGTCTGGCGTGTCGTAACGATACCGATACCCGCCTCGAGGTGCTTCATCGCAAAGGCTGTTTTAGGGAAAAGGGAGGCGAAGACTAGGCGAAGTAACTTAGCAAAAGGGCCAAAAGGAAGCGCCAGGGTTGTAGCTGTGCAGGACCAGGGCGGGGCCGACTAGTGGGATTTAATTATAAGCGGGATCGCGAATAAGCTGGAAAGCTCAAGGTGAGTTAAAAAGTGTACGGGGCCTGCGGAATTGCAAGCCTGATGTACCCCCATGGCGCTGGGCAGAGTGCTTCGTCGATTTAGCAAACGGCGAAAGACGCACCATTCGACGGAGAACGAGCCGACGGCACCACCCCCACCACCCCCACCACCTGTTCCACCGGTCCCGGTAGTACTGCCCCTGCGTCGGATCGTCCCGCCACCTGTGCTACGACTGCGCAACTCGAATCTGCGCGACGACACCACCAACGACAAGGCCACGAACAAGGACAAGGACACGAACAAGAACAAGATGCACGCCCATTCGAGCTCAGACTCTTCGCGTTGGCATACGGCCGACGAGTCGATGACCTCGTCCCAGTCGGACCCCGCCGCGTGGGGCGCCAACTTTTGGGTCACGATCATCGACCCCCAGACGCAGAACCACTTTTACGCGTGTCCGGCCACGGGCGAGTGCAGCTGGGATCCGCCGGCGGGTAACTTTGTGTAAGTCAAGTCAGTACTTGGTAGAATAAAGCTGATTGGAGCAGTTTGCCCCCGTCGAGCGAGGGCGAGTGGTGGGAGCTCAACGACGAGTCGCGCTCCCCGCCGGTCCCCTACTACCACCACACCCGCACCGGCGAGACGTCCTGGACGCGCCCCGTAGGCACATTCGTGATCCCACTGGGCATTGTCCAGACCACGACCCTCGGCCGGCGTCTGAGCCGCACCACACACCAACCTATACCAGCCGCACCAGCCGAATCCGAAACGGACGAGTCCCCAAAACGGCGGACGCGCGCGACATCATCTACCCTATCCGCGCCAAAACAATCTTCGACCGGGTCCGGATCGCGCCGCACGACGAGCGAGTATCTGCGCCCGCACAATCCGACCCTGCCGCCCATCCCTGCGTCTCCCTTTACGTCCCTCTCCAACGTCGATCTCGCACCCGGTCCGGCCACAGCTCCCGCCGAGACAGACGTCTTTTCCACCGCGGCCACGACCCATCTCGAACCTGGCAAGGCACCGCGCGCACGTACCACCTCGACCGGCGCATCCTCGGCGAGACGCGTGCCTCGTTCGAACGCGGGTAATTACATTCAAGGACAGAGTGAGCATTCGCTCGATGCCGCTGCTGCTGGGTTTGTGGGCAATGCTGCTGCAGATGGAGGCGTCGTTCCTGGCGAATTCGCCTCGACGACTCGGATGCTCGTGTCCGATCCACCCAAGACCACTCCGCCAAAAGGCAAGCGCGCCAAAGGCCCACCGCAGGACAAGGACAAAGGCAAAGGAAAGGCAAAAGACAAAGCGAGCGACGACGGACACGAAACCGAGCCCGAACCTGCACCAGCACCACCAATACCCGCACCGAATCGAAACCCCGCCGCCACCGCCGCCACACGCCCAACAGCCGTATCCTTCGAAATCACCAGCGGACAAACAGCAGCAGCCGCCGGTATCCTCAACCTGACCCGCCCGCTCTCGCACCAGGTGTATTCCCCCGACTATCCTATGCGCGAACTCCACCCGCCGCGGTTTACCACAGAACTCAGTTCGCGCGAGCTCAAGATTGGCGATCCGATACCTGACCCCGAAGCCGCGGCCGCTATGAGTCCGATCAAGAACGACGCGGCGAGGCCGATTCCTGTCGAGCCGGTGATTAATACGAAGCGGTTGAGTACTGGGTGAGTTTTTTGGTGGGGTTTAGTGCTGGGATGGTTTGTGTTGATGGATGGGTTTAGTGATCATAGGATGTTGCCTCGTCCGCTTGCAGAGGATATTTTGCAGTTCCAGGTATCAGATTTCGCACGACGGTATTTCTCAACGCACAAAACTGGTCTTATTTTCCGACGACGCGTTCCGGTCGAGCAGCTTATGGTTTGGCAAAAGGTGCGCCTCTCGCCACCCATTTCTCCAACCTGTCTAACAACCACTCCAGCCACCTCTCACATCACCCCTCCTCATCCTCAACCGCTCACTGCACAAAGACGCAGTGCTGATATTCAAAGTCATCCAACGCATCATGGGCGATCGAGAACGCGATCGACCTGTTGGCGTGCGCGTGCAGGTATCAGAGAGTTATCTCGCCGCTGTGGCGGTCGATCCTACTTCTTCGCCTGGTCGGCGTGCGCGGGCGAACGGGGCGGGTAAGGCTGGTGCTGTGGGCGGTGGAGCTGGTGGAGATATATTAGAGGAGGAAAGGTGGTTATTGGCCGAAGGTATCGAGCACGGCGAACTAAGGGATGAGATATACTGTCAAGTCGTAAAACAGTTGACGGATAATCCCAGTCCGTAAGTTCTCTATCTAAACTCCCTTTATTTTCAACTAACACAACTGAATGTGACAGGGAAAGCACATTTCGCGGCTGGCAACTCCTCTGCGTCCTACTCGTTACCTTCCCGCCCTCGAAGAACTTTGAAGGTTACCTGCGTTCATTCATGCTCGGCAAGATCAAGCATACCGAAGGCCGTGTGGACGTCATGGCCAAGTACTGCTTGCACAGGCTCCCGGTGATTGCTAAAAAGGGGCCAAGAGGTAAACCGCCTACCGCGCAGGAAATCACGAATGCTTCTGTACGTCCTTCTTCCATCCCTCTTTGTTATCAAACATACTGACCTAGCTGTGGATAGGATTCGGCGTTCAACCCGTCGACGTTTGGCGAATCCTTGAGCGCGATTATGCGCTTACAGGAACGAACGTACGCGAGCAGCAAGGTGCCGATCATTTTACCGTTCCTCGCCGACGGGATCTTAGCCCTGGGCGGGACCAAGTCCGAGGGGATATTCAGGATACCTGGGGACGGCGACGCCGTGTCCGATTTACGCGTCCGGATCGACAAGGGGTTTTATAACCTTGAAGGTAGCTATCTTTTCCCACCTATCTATCTATCAACTTCTGACCTATCTCGAATCCTATTTTTCGCACACGCAGGGATTGACGATTGCAACGTCCCAGCCTCACTCTTCAAACTCTGGCTCCGCGAACTCCAAGAACCGCTCATCCCAGCAAACATGTACAACGCGTGTATCTCCGTTGCGGAAGATCCAGACAGAGTGGTCTCGCTCGTACGCGAGCTCCCGCCGAATAACCGCCGAGTGCTGCTATTCGTGATCAGCTTTTTGCAGTTGTTCTTGCCGGACAGTGTAGCGGGCGTGACCAAGATGACGAGCGCGAATTTGGCGTTGGTGATGGCTCCTAATTTGTTGAGGTGTGATTCCGAGTCGATGGCGGTCGTGTTTACGAATGCTAGGTGAGTCTATTTCTTTTTTCATTGTTTAGGGAAGAAAAGCTGATTGTGGATTGGGTGGAAATAGGTTTGAGCATATATTCGTGCACAATTTGTTGGTGCATCTTAAATGCAGCAAGGTCGATCCTGATTATGTGCCCATACACGGTTTGGGCGCGAGCGGGAGTTCGAGCGGTGTAGGCATGTCGCGTCCGTCCCAGTCTAGAAACCGGACAAAGAGTTACCGGGACTCGGCTGGGGTTGGACATTTATGAAGTTACGGTTGGATGATGTTTTTCGATGATATTTTGCGTTTCGGTCCGATTTTGACGACTGGATGATGTTTTATGTGGAAAAAAGACGTACGTGCGTGATGTTCTGTCTTCACGAGATGATTTCTACGATTTTGTTTTGCACGAAGTTTCTTGGGGTTTATTATCACAGCTTTTTTCTTCTCTCTGTTCGCTCACGTCCGTTCACAATGTAGTTCTAATGCCATAACTTGCATGTCCGTGTTTCTTTTTGTTGTACATAGCTTAGAAGATGCTGTTCTAAGACTGCAATCCACTGGTTGCGTTGCTTTGTCTTGGGAGTTTTAATATTATGTCTACAAAGAGATATAAGTTACAGCGATTGTACATCTATGCGCGTTTCCAAGGGAGAGGACCAGAAAAAAGTTCGTTGGAGGATGGACACCAGTCGAGAAGAGGTCCTAGTTCAGGCGCGGAGATGTGATACGGATGGAACCGGGCGCCGGTGTTGCGAGACCGGCGTTTGGCAGCGAGGAATCCGTGGCAACCGTACAAGTCGTGTTCGTACGGCGTAAACCCGCTCTTGAGCTAAACAATACATATTTTTAAGTCCTAGCTTATTCCCGAAAATGGCAATCTTGCGACTTACCTCACCCGCCCGCGCGACTTCCATATCCGCATGCGCCGCCACGTCCACGCCCACATACGCAAACTCACCACCCCACCTCAACGCCCTCGCATGCAACCTCTCAAACCTCGCACGCTTCACGCCGAACCCAATCACAGTCACGCGCCGGGGATACCGGCCGGTGCGTTCCTTGAAACGCGCGATCGAGAAGAGCAAGTTTTGGAACGAGTCGAGCGCGTAGTCTTCGGTCGTTGCACGAGTAAAGGAAGTTGTTGGGGAGGACGGGAGCAAGTTTGATGCGAGTGCGAGGGAGAGGTAGGATTGGGCTTCGGTTAGGTGGGTCGGTTTGCGTGTTTGGCCGCTAGAAGGGGTTGTTGGGGTTGTTTGTTAGTTGGGATGCGTTGGTGGGTGGGTTGGTGGACGTACCCGCTGAAAACGAGTAGACTCTTTTCGTCTGCTAGTGCGATTTGAGCTCTAGTCATGCAAATAGTAAGGTTAATTTCTAATGCATTAGCTAGATAGCTTACCCCTTGGCAATGTGCGCATAGAACGCGTCGGGGTTGCCTCGTCCTGTCTGACCAGCTTCTAGAACCCACGCAGAGTCCTTGGTATAGTCTTCAGGCGCGCCGCCTTTCCATATAGCATGACCGGCGACTATGATTAGATGATCTAGATGAGATATGCTTTGGTTATATGTGATAGTGTCTGCAATAACAGCCGGAGTGGCCGAGAAGCGCCGCGCAGCGCGAGAGAGCAGGAAAGCATAACGCAAGTTGGAGAATAGAGATAGCGCAAGTATAAACCCAATTATAAGAGCACCTAGATTCGTAATGCGGGACCTAGAGAGAAGCCGTTCTCGCAAAGAGCCTACAGGTGTTTGTTGCGACAAGGAGCGGTATTTGTAGCGCTTGATATTGGGGTTGAAGGTAGGAAGCATGGCCAAAGTATACGAATCTACAAGAATTACTTTCCAGGAAAAAAGACAGGTCCAGAAAAAAGAAAGACTACAGGTTGAGATCTAGTCCGAGTTCGGACGGTCGTGGTTGGCTGCAAGCATGGCTTGGCGCCTGCCAGGGAGATATTTCATCCGCAAGCGCCGGCGCGTTTCGCGAGACGACGATCACCCTCTAGAATACCCGACTGGTAGACTATGTTATCACTTGGCCTTAGACGTTTGACTAGAACAGGATACGAAAATCTCTCTTATATTTGTATAAATTCTCGGCCCCTGGGGAACCAAACGAAGCGTAGGGTTGCTTTCGAGGATTCAACTTGGTAGTATCTGACGCGAGTGTTAGTCGCAGCACGGGGCCTGCATGGAAGCGCAAAAAGCAAGCCACCGGTGGCTTTTGCGTTCGACATTGTGAGTAATATTCGTAAGCTCATGACTAGTACTTAGCGTAACGATTAGGATGGTGTACTAATCCGAGGACGTACACCAATCCCTGCGGTCCACAAAGCAATCAAAATGTTACGAGGAGAGAACGAGCCGGGTGTGTAAGCCGTGCTTGTCCCCAAACTACGGCCTTGGCATTCATACAATTACATGTTGTAGCGAAATACCTTTTATTTTGCTTACCAATGGCGGAGGGGTAACGGAAGAACAGAGAGCTGCCTCTTTGTCAAAACAACTTTCCACTAATGTGAATTACAAAAACTTACTATTCACTCAATCTAACGCTTGCTCTGCCAGATCAAAGCTTCTCAGGTGATCCAATCCCATACGGTTGTCAAGTCTTTAGCACAAAAGTACGCCGGGAAGCCTGTTCTGGTTCTAGGTGGGATTGGGGACTCTGTTCGACGTGTCGCAGAAAGGTAAGTATTGGAATCTTCTCCCGTGAACGTTGACTTTATCCATTTATACTATAATGTAGCTACGGATTCGATGCTTATACGCCGTTTGATATACTTGCGTGGAACAAAGAGTCAGAAATCGTTATAGTCGACAGTCTCGTAGCCCAGAGCTCATGCATTTGACATAGCGTCTCGCCCTTGCACCGACTATCGGACTACGAAGCTTCAACTGCCCGGGTAAGTGTTGTTTCTTGCATCTAAGCACGACTCAATGGTTGGTATGACTAACCCCACCGAGAATAGCTTGCAGACTTCTCGACTACACCCTTGCATGCTGTTTTTGCATTTCATGATCCTCGCAACTGGTTTCTAGACTCACAAATAGTATGCGATGTGCTATCCGGATTTTATCTCGAAGGATCAATATGGAACAAGATGCGAGCAGGTTTGTGGGGGGAAAAGTATGAACAATCGTCGTGTTGAACCTTTGCCGCGTGTAGAACGCAGCTCCGATCCGGTGGACTTGATTTTCTGCAATCCTGACTTACTCTGGGGAGCTGAGTTTGCTTATCCGCGCCTCGGACAAGGGGGATTCATTACAGCATTTCAAGCTGTATACGAGGTGAGTGCTTAATCAAGAGACTCGTAGTGGCCCGAAATAAAGGTTCCGTAGGCCCAGTTTGGTAGAAGGTATCCATTCACGCAGTATGGGAAACCTCACAAATCTACATACGATTTTGCAAAGTCTGTTCTTCGAGGACAACTTGCCAACATTGAAGGTACCAGTCCGAATAATGTCGATATGCCTAGGATGTGAGTAATATTTTGGAGCCGTAGCCCTTGCTGCTGACTTCGAGAATTGGAACTTATTAGCTACATGGTTGGAGGTGAGTATACATGACTGCTGTCACCAAAGGTTACTAAAAACCCTTCGTGTATAGATAATCCCGAATCAGATATTGCGGGAGCGAACGGTGCTGGCTGGGAGTCGGTTTTGGTAAGTTAGGATTGACTAGCTCACATAACCCCATGTATAATTTCATAATAGGTGCATACAGGAGTGTACAATCCTCACATCGGAATTCCCCCAACGCATACACCCACTCACCAAGCTGGCAACGTTGCTGAGGCTGTTGAATGGGCTCTGCACCGCGAAATACATAAGTCACCAGAATAAACTTTGGCAGGTATTTGTTCTGGGTTATGTCAGCCTTGTTAGACTTGAAATAGATTAGCTAGAAAGATACGATTCGAATTCTTTTAGCCTCCTTACATATCAGTAATAGCCCGTTGGGTTGAATAACATGTCTGAAGGCACAGGACCAATACGTCGCCCTGCAGTAACGTCATCTGACGTTCTACTCGCGGCAGGACTACTCAGGTGAGGTCAACAACCAACTTATCATCCATTAATCCCAACGCTTTATCCGTCCAGATCTCGTGTCCATCGAACTCCAGTCTTAACTTCAACCACAGCTGATAGGCTGGCAACCGAGTGTCTAGGGGGCTCATACCCAGTCCGACTCGCCTTCAAGTGTGAAAATCTGCAGAGAATTGGGGGTACGTTTTTCATTCGATTAACTCTTCATTTCGCTCTGACTGCGCTCCAGCCTTCAAAGTCCGAGGAGCAACGAACGCGATTCTCCAAATTCTACAATCAGAGCCCAAATGCACACCCTCGACCCTTACAGTCGTCACGCATTCCTCCGGCAATCATGCTCAAGGACTCGCTTATGCCGCTCGCGCTGTGGGTGCCCGTTGTCACATTATT
>WSTJ01001230.1:0-14188 GCA_019623705.1 Ceratobasidium sp. 428 | reverse complement strand
TACATGGATCGGTCTATGGACGGCGCCCCCGATCCTCGGGTTACGTTTGAGCCTGATGGGTGGCAACGACAGGTCAGCATACTTCTCACCTGAAAGATGTGATGTAGGACTTACGAACTACGATCAAAGGTTCTAGATAAGATTGATAGAAACGAATCTACATTAGTTGTCGCCCCTACATCGGCAGGAAAAACCTTCTCATCTTTTTATGCAATGGAAAAAGTTTTGCGTGAAGACAATGACGGAATAATTGTCTATGTTTCGCCCACCAAGGCGCTTTGCCAGCAAAGTAAGTTTCCCACCAACCGCGACGAGTATGCTTAGCTAATCACAAATACTCAAAGTTGCCGCTGATATATATGCACGATTCAGCAAGAACCTGAAAGGCAAAACTGTCTGGGCTATTCGTACGTTACTGGATCCAACTTCTTTTAACTCACTGACGCCGTCATTTTATGATCCAGACACTCGCGACTTCCGAGTGCATGATCCCCTCAAAACGCAAATTTTAGTAACTGTGCCGCAGATCCTCAGCATAATGCTTCTATCGGTTCGTTTATGTTAAACTAGTGACACATCATGGCTAAGCTAATTCCCGTACTAGCCATCCATTGCCAATGTTTGGACCCCCCGCTTGAAATGGGTTATATTGGACGAAATTCACTGTGAGTCCAGCCCAATCTCAATCAGATTACTTGTCTATATATTGTTACGGCAGCCATCGGCCAACTTGAAGGCGGTCAAGTTTGGGAACACATTCTCTTATTATCTACGTGCCCCATCCTTGGGCTTTCTGCGACTATCGGGCAACCAGAAGCTTTCAGCGAGTGGTTGGGATCGGTGCAAAAGGCGCATAAACAACGCTACTCAATGGTCGAACACAAGCACCGGTACTCTCACCTTCGCAAACATATATGGCAAATGCCAAGCCGTATTACGGATCACAACAGGGCCTTTGGAGGGCTACATACCCCGGCTCTGGATGATCAGCATCTAGTTAATCTTCATCCTATGTCCGCGCTTCTACTCGGTGGGCGAACCATTCCTCCAGACCTGGCGTTGGAGGCACAGGACTGCCTCAGTCTATACGGCATGCTTAGCAACTGTGTATCGACCGGACAGCTATCGCATCTGGCACCGATGACTTATTTCAAGAATAAGGTTTCCGATTTTCTGAAACAAGCGGATGTCATCCAATACGAAGTGGCCTTGAAGGAAGTTGTCGAAGCCTGGATGAGGGATGACAATATGGATAGTCCCGAGTCTCCGTACCAAAAGCTGCTCATTGAGCTACGACAAAGTGGCTACGAGACTAAAAAGGTTAACATACTTCAAGACGCCCATTCACCAACTGTTGCTATTCGAAATTTCATTGGCCTACTGCACAAGCTTGACTCCCAAGGAGACCTTGTGAGTATCATTTCCTTTTTACGATGTGAATGATAATAAGCGACAAATCCAACAGCCGTGCCTCGCCTTCGACTTCGATCGTTCTGGCTGTGAACGATACGCAAAATCTCTGCTTGCGATATTGGAGCGAGGCGAGCATGAATGGCGCGAGTCTGATCCTCGCTGGTCTGAAAAACTGAAACAATGGGAAGCGTGGAAGGCTAACTCCAAGGCTCGCGAACGAGATACCCAGAGGGCAAGCAGGCAGAAGAAAGACGACAATCGGGAAGACGAGACGGTTAGCTGGCAGAGTTTGTTTGATCCAAACGAGCCCACGCCCGAGTTCTCGTTCGCGAACACAAAATGCGGCTATTCAAAGGAAGAGTTGCGGAAGGACATTAGGTCGCTTAAATGGCAGAAAACTCCCGATTATTTGATATTGGCTCTCCAGCGCGGTATTGCAGTTCACCACGCCGGTATGCCAAAAGGATATCGAGCCCTCATTGAGAGGTATGTTTATTTCGGCATACGCCAAGACAATCAAAGGGCCTTAATATGTTTGTAGCTTGTTTCGATTAGGGTACTGTCGAGTAGTGATATCCACCGGTATGTCTTCAAATTTCTCCGGCCCACCCAATCTTGCTTGATTTTACCTTATGCAGGAACGCTTGCCCTTGGAATCAATGCGCCGGCTAAAACTGTTATTTTCTTGGATGATTCGCCGTACTTGACGCCCTTGATGTATCGACAGGTTCGTCTCATCATGTTTTTGCTCGGGTTGTCAGAATTTACCACGCATCTCAATTTAGTGTGCTGGTCGAGCCGGTCGTCGTGGGTTCGACCTGGTCAGTAGCGGACATACGCTATTCATAGTATCGTACTAACAAATTAAACTTGCAATCTAGCTTGGCAAAGTAGTTTTCTACAACTTTCCATTAGACCGCATACACCGACTGCTGCTTAGTCGAATACCTCCACTAACAGGAAACTGGCCGTTGACTACGACACTCTGCCTTCGCCTATTCAACTTGCTCACTGGATCCAATCACGCGCCAGCTGCCGTGAGTGCAATCGACAGCTTCATGCGACTCCCACGACTCTCGGTTTCCAGTGAGCAGAGTCGTGATGAGATTCTTCACCACATGCGTTTCTCTATCGACTTCCTTCAGCGCTCTCGGTTGCTGACTAACACCGGCCATACGACTGCTCTATTTGGAATTGTCGGCCATTTATATTACGAAGAGCCAGGTAACTTGGCTTTCGCGGCTCTTGTTCGTGCTGGAGTGCTCCACCGGATGTGTTCCACGTTCAGGACAAACCAGATCGACACTGAGAAGAATCTCGTTTGTCTTGTAGCTACTCTATTGGCTCGTCGCCCGCTTCCCCATTTTGCTTCATCCGAGGAGGTTCTAAGCGAGCGGCGCAAAAAGTTCCCATCTATTATCAAACTCCCACCAGCACCAGACTATGTTCTGAAGGTGCTACAGGATCACAACCGGGAAACTTTGCGAGTGTTCACCGCTTATGCGACAACGTTCGCAACACAACACCTTCAAAAACGCCCTGACAATAAGTTACCGTTCTCTAAGCAAGAAGTTGGGTCACTGGTAGGGGCTTCCGATCATGGATTGGGAGAACTTCTCGGGAAAACCCGCGTCAAAGATCGTGTTGCATGCTCGGTATGTTACAGCCACGATAGGATATCCACACTATTGCTAACACTACTAAAATATTTAGTCTTTCGTCTCAAACTCGGGTCATAACGATATTTTCTCGTCGGTAGCAGATCTTTGCCGTTCCGCCCGCTCGGGATTGCATTTGAATGGCCACAGTATCCCATACTTTGACTACTCCACTCCTATGAACGCCTACGCGTACGACTATTGGCAACATGAGTCCGTTCGGCCGCTTTGCGACGCGAATGGAATTCGAGAGGGCGAGGTGTGGTTTGCCCTTCAAAATTTCCACCTTGCACTAGCGACGGTCACGGCAAGTCTTCGAGTACTCCTAGTCAATCGGCGGGCTGCAACAGAGGAAGTTCTAGAGACAGATGATCCTGAAAGCGAAGAGCAGGAGTTTGATTTGGGCGCCGAAAAGCCTGATATCGAAGATGATGAGCTCCTCGGAGAAACAGCCTTAGTGGACCGACCTCCGGGTGTCCCAGAAGAGGACTGGCTCGTTTACGAGGCATTTCAGTCGGTTACAAACACCTTTTTCCAGAAGTGGAAGAAGATGTGGGCTTGAACTAATCATGAGTATCTTTGTAGTAACTACTCCTGTACATTGAACTTGAGAATAATTCATGATTCTTGAGCAATACTTTGTTGACGATATCTCGCTACGTACTCTTCCAAATCTGGGAACAAGGAACCGAGCGAAATATTCATGGGATAGCCAGTGGGAATACGGGAGATCGATCAAAAAGTTCCACTTTTACACTCCAAAGACATTCTTCGTGGGTTTGACTAGAATATATGATGCTGGATCGAGGTGTTAAGTTTCTTTTGCTCGGTAGATGTTTGATGTTGTTTGTGAGTAGGTGGCTGTATACATGTTTACTCACGTGATGTTATGCCCCTTCTCTCCGTCACTACCTCTTTCACACCAACGCACTTGTATACCTAATCTCGCGTTCTGTGATCTTAAAAGTCCTCGCCGCCCGATATAATGCCATTGATGTCGCAATTGTTACGACTTGAACATACTTGTTCCTACTAAGCTTTGATATAGCCCTCTGTATATCCACCTCCTTTGTTCCTTGTAGCTGCAACAATCGAATCTTGCTTGTGTGCTACCTTTGCGATTGAAAACAAGCCTCCGTGTTAGCGTTTTACACTGCAACATGAATCGGTTTATCCTTTATAATAACGTTCTGTTGGCTTTAAACAACCTATCTTCTACCGCTCTTGGCTTCATAAACACTGTTCGGCACGAGAACAATGGAGTTTGATATCGTTATCTTGGTAGAATAAAGGTAAGATTAGTCTCTCACGCATACGGAACTGCCTTTGATTGCATAGTACCCATTTAGGGTTGTTATTTCTCGCTACACTCGGAGTTAGCGAAAGCCGGGTGGATACTTGCGATGTGAGCTTGGAAATTCGCTAATCCGGTAATATTGTGCGCTTAGGTGAGGTTATCTACTGCCAATGTTTCTCAATAACGAGTAAGCGATACTCATAAGTCGCGTAGAATGCTCAGCTTAGCCTCATTAACCAAGGAACCACGTGCGGATTCCTGAAGCTATGCACCCGGGCCTTCAGATTTTTCCGATCTCACGGTTATGCGGTGTGACTTGGACGTGGTGACGACATCCAGTTTAACGTTTACTATTTTAGGTTTATCAAACAAAGACATCGGAATTGCAAATTCAAGAAAAAGAACTGCCACCGGTGGCTACTGGGGCTTTTAAGACCCAGTGGCTCCCTCTCCCGTCCTCCACTTACCCACCACCTCCCGATGGCGACTCCTCTCTCAGAGGCCGACTCGCTGCTGAACGTTCTCTATCATGTTTTTCTGCCTCCCCAATTACCTCAACAAGCCCCTTCTGAAGATCACGAGCGTCAAATCAATCTTCGATTAGCTCTCTTAACGCTGGACGCTGTCGAACAATACCAAACTCTTGTTACTAGCGACTCTAATCTATGGAAGTCTATGTCTCGTATGCTCTCAAAGCTCGCTCAACACGTCAAGAACTCGTTAGCAGAAACCCAGCTCCAGCACGATATGTCTCACATGCAACCCGGAGGTACGTGTATCGCCTTATTTTGTAGATTTTGCTCACAAGTACCACCAGATGTCCTAGCGCTCTATATCCACGAGCAAAACGCTGCGGTCCTGGTTCGTAAAGCCGTCGCGGATACCACCTTTGAAATTTTCGAGGCTCAAGCCCCCAACGCGTCTGTCATGTCTGCTCCGGGGAAACTCGTTCGCCACTTCCCAGGGCCCGCCATCCAAGTCCCTAACTCCGTCAGCGAAGATGCCGGTTTTATTCGGGAAATCTCCCACTTCCTGTCCCGGATGAATGCCGATATTCTAGAGGATGCTAAGCCTAAGACGACCAAAGCCGGCTCGACAGTCACCGAAGAACGTGACTCTGCCCATCCACACTATATCTCCCAGCTCTTTACTGGCATTTTGCGTGGTTTTGGTGGAGAGGTCGAGCCTCGTCGTGTCGTCAAACGCATTGCCGACGAAGTTTTATGGAATAAGACCTATCTCCCGTGGCGCCGATCTCCTATCTGGTTAATTATTCGCGTCGCGCTCCAGACCTCTGTAAACGATTACAAGAGCTTTATGGCCTATTTCCACGCTCGTTTGTTAGACCTAGGCTGCTCTGAGGAACATTTTCCAGATGGCCTATTATCAACCATGCGTAGCAAAATGGCTCGGCGATTGCTCAAGATCCAGGATTTCGTTCAGGACCATGTCATCAAGGCCGCCGAGTCGGCAAACGAGAAGACGGAGAAAGTACTACAGGACCGCTGGGCTACTGTTCAAGCCAGCGTTCCACAGTTTCAGCCGCTTGATCTGGATTTATACCGAGCTCTCGGACACTCGCTTCCCAATTCGCGCGCCTATCTTGCCAAGGTTCTTGAAGGCCGGTCAGGTCGCGGTACGGCTTCCACTTTCAGCCCCAACCATCATCCTAGACTCACTGGTCGCCTCGATTTCTCTTTGTTCGCCAACGGGGCTCTGTCTACTGCTTTCAAGGATAACAAACACCTTGCGCTTTTTGATTTCGAAAATGCGGTCCACAACCATCTCTCTACCTGGGTTGATAACAACCTCGCTCGCCAGACCTCCTGTCCAACAGTATTCTCTTGCTTCGAGCAGTACATCTCGCTAGCGCTTGATCATTACACCTATGATGTCGCAGATCGTTCGATAATGATCCTAACAGTTATGGAGCTTTGGGTCGCTTTGGATCGACTTGCTATTTCACAACACAACATCCTGCTCGACTATTCCCCGGAAATATCCGTCGATATAGTGGAGCCACTTTTGCTACGCTCCTCACTTCACCTCGAGCGGGCTCGTATGGTTCAGGATCATCTACGTCGTCGCCACGCTCAGAGCCAAGTAGCCGGACATGGCTCAGTCTTTACCGCAAAACCCAGTCACAACTCGTTATCTGTTCGGGTGTTCAAACAATCCTCCAGCCTTCAAGCCCTCAAGCGAAGCATCGAACAAGAGGCAGGACGCCAACGCCAGGCGAAAGTGGACGAACTTCACCGGTTGAACGCTGAGCACACCCGGCTCATGCAATCCATTGCGCACCGTAGTTGCGAAACATATGAGGATAGGCGGGGCTACCAGCGCCACAGCAAATGGTGTGGAAAATGTGCAATAGAGCGTCAAGCCTCGAATATGCAAATCCAAGTCTACGAATGGCCTCTCCCGTCTAACTCGGTCGACGCCGAAGCCACCGTATTTGAACTGGAATGCCCCGAAGCGTTGAATATCTGGAGGTCCGCAACGTACAAGATTCTGCGCGACTTAGCTTCTCCTGGTCCCAAAGGGCGTGACGAACCTCATTGTACCTTGTCTGGATATGGCGGTCTATCTCAATGGTCGTCTTCACTCAGGTCATCGAATTACAGGATTACTATTGCATCTTCCACCAAATCGTTCCTTCGTTCGCATTACTCAAGCGCCAAAATTCCCACAAGCGAGAGCGAGGTTTGCGTCAATAATGGCCTAACGTTTAAGCTGTTTGACACGGATAAATATACCTGGGCTGCCGGGCCATTTCCCCAGGCCAGCTTCGTCCGATACGGGACATTCACTCTCCCCACCAATAGCTCCTATCGCTATCTTCAGTTTTCGCTCGAGGCAACCACTCATACATCGAATCAGATCCTCGCCGACCAATCCGACTGTCCCAAAGATCTAAGCCTCCACGAACATTACGCATTCGGAACCTTACGAAGCGGCCCTCGGCTACAATGGATGAACATGGTTCGGGGTCTTGAAGAGAACGTTTTGACCTATAGTCGCGAGGAGGTCAACTTGCTGCATACACAGGCCGCCTGGCAAATCGGTCCTCTCTCAGCGGACAATCAACTTCGCGACTGGCATCTGGAGCTATGTAACCCTGAGTATGGTTGCTTGCTCGTCGACCAAGCAATGCGTGTTCTGAATCGGGTCCGAGCAAACTGGCTTGAGGCTACGTCTGTTCAAATCATTGGTATGTTTTTCGGGCTAAATTTCAGTTCAATTTTCCTTACAATTCGGTCCAGTTATGCTTATCTCACGCTTGCTTTCCTCTGCGACCGACCTGGATACACAAAACCGGGCTTGCCGTTTTCTGCGCGAGGCTCGAACTGTAACCTTTGACTGGCTCGGAAAGCTCTCGACAAAGCTTCAAGATGCTAAACTCGAGACGCAAATTCTAGACTATCAGCAACGAATTTGCGAGATGGCGGCAATATGTCGGTCGACCTACGACGTTGACGAACAACATCTACGCAAATTATTATCGAGTCCCGAAGACTATCTCCCTCTGATTTCGTGTTCTGTAACCTTGTACGACAACCAGCCTCCCAAACTGGCGGGTGCGCCCCAGCATTTGCAAGTGCTGTTGACTCGCGACCGTCGGTTGGCACACAAAACTCTACCTATCATTCTTAAAACACTTCGGAACTCACCTCGGCTTCCAGACGATTCCGTTTCTTGTTATTGGAATGGCTATCGTCCAGGCCCGTCTGGCTGGATCGCTCTTTCAGCTCCAAACTCACGTTGGATATGCACGACTACGATGGGAGAATTGGGAGGAAACTCACAGCAAGTGCATTTCAATATCTTGGACGGGTCGCTTCTAGTGGACGGGCAGCCGCTCGGTCGATTACCGCGTGACTACATCACCCATTCAACATATTCTCGATTGTTCGGACAGGCCAGTATATTGGCCGATTATATCGCGCAATGTAGCAACTAACCCTTCCCGTGAACAGAAAGTACTAGATGTTGTTCCAGCGAATTCTCCCGGTATGATATTTTCGACTCGCACCCATATAGACGGAAACGAGGTTTGAATTTGTTTTCAATTACCCCTAATTTTTGTATTGAGTCGTTCCATTGCAGGTTTCCTTTTGTATGGAACCAAGCTCCGGAGAGCTCGTGGTTCAAGCTCGGCGGAACGGTGCCAGCTTTCAGTTGATACCTCATTCGAAACTTGTGGACGATTTTCCGTTGTTCTTTTCCTCTGATTATCACCACTGGATGAATCTCAAAACTGGTGAAGTTGAATTTCGGCCACTCACCTGGCCGTGGACTTCGCACAGGAAAAACTGGCGTCTTCAATTCTCGAGCTCCGCAATGTCTAGCATGGAGCAAGCGAACGGAAACGGATCTACACTCTTAGTCGACATACATAGCCCAGCTTTCAAAGCTATTGCTCGTCAGATTGACCCCCTCGAATCGTCCCGTTACCTGCATGCTACCCGACCCACCCGTGAATTTGCCCAAGGTGCTATCCGAATTACTATTGAGCTTCCTCGAATGAAGCTTGCATTTTTTGTCAACGACGACATGCAGCTCGAGTCTAGTAATCTTCGCGGCCATGTAATCGACGAGAGCCAATCGACCGGAACGATGTTCGGTCTACGCAACCAACTAGTACTCCGCGCTAAGGATCCGATACGACAGTCGCTCCCTCAATCTCGTGCCGTGCTAATCCCCTACGGATGGATAGAGTTCAGCCTCAGCGGCCATCATTCACGGGTCACCATCAACAACGGCTCCGAACGACATGTTGACTTCTATCAGTACAAGGTCGATACCGACTTGGGGTATTTGGCTAGCGGCAATACCAGTCTCACCAGCCGCTTATTCAAGATCTATCTCCACGCTCTTACTAGCCACTGCTTGCCGGACCCACTTACCGGACGAACAGGGACAGAGGAGGCGTTATATGAGCTCTCAGAATCTGCAACATCATCGTTCGAACAAATCAATGAGGAACAGGCCCGGCTTTTGAGCTTAATTGGGGCGTTAACCCCGCAACGAGTGTACTATCCGGCCCACCTTCAGTCGATGCATACTGTTAACTGGATAAACCTCCCACCTCTTGCTCAGCATTATGCCTTCTGTACCGCCGCAAATGCGATACTAGATCGAGCCCGCTCTCTTCAGTTGTTCAACCTGTTGAGTTTCAACCTCAAAAACTATGTGACTAAATTCGACGCGACCTTACTGAAACGCGCAGCGTATCGAACGCACATGTACTATCCAGCGGACGCGGTAGCGCGCCTTTCGACGGTCTTAGAAAATTCTAGCGATCAAAACCACTCCTACGAAGGACGAGACTATTCGACTGGCTGGACGAACCAGGGCCAACTCGCGTCGTGGGCATCGGGCCTAGTTCACAAACGATGGGGGAGGCCTGCCTACCTAAATTTCCAACTGTTGACGCAGATGGAGTCATGGAATGCCGTGGACGGACCTACTTCTGACCTCTCGCTAGCGTATACCTCTGACTGGCTGCACCTCAATATGCCATCGTCTTGGATTTCCTTGTACAATTTGTCTCGAAATACCCCTACGACCGGCAATCAATATAGCCTCGGCATTTGTCTGGCAGCGGCAGCATATAGTGAAACCTTGCCTCAAAACCTAGTCCCACTACTTGTTGCTTTCGCGACCAACCCAACTTTTCGACACATAGCACCTCCAAGCCATTCGCCATACCTGCTTTTGGACAGGTACAGCCCAACGCAGGATCGGATTCGGCAGCTCATTTCGAATGCTACACGCAATATAGAATCAACTCCAGCGGATGACATACCAAGGAGGGAGGACGAGTCCGCGTACAATTGGGAACAAAGGCGGCGAAATAACTACAACACAAACATTTCGACTCTCAAAGCACAACTCACTCAGACATGGCTCAACTGTTGGCCAAACCTTCCGTCGACTCCTTCCGGAACCTATTCATCTTGGTTTAACATTGTGAATTGTTTTCAGGAGGTACAAACTTATTTCAGGAGCTGCTTGAGGAATAGGGACCTTCAAAGTCACATCGAGAAGGTCCAATCTACGCTTTCTGCTGGCCCAAAAACTCCTAGTCTCGGCTTCGGACCTATGCCATCTGCTCTCCCTATACCAAGCCCACAGCCTTCTTTCTCTTTTGGCCTTTCCGACACCTTGCGCCTCAGTCAAATCATGAAACGGCCTGACTACCCCAACCTAAAGGCTATTCCGCAGGAGCTGGTGCTGCCGGTTTCAAGCAGCGAGTGGCCCTCTCCCGATACTACCCGATTGCAAGGTCTCCTCGCCGAGTTCGACGCTATCCTAGGTCGCCCTTTACATCGCCGATACGGGTCTGAGCTTGAAGCCAGTCGAACGGACCTGGTTCAAACCAAGAGGCCGGCTGTACCTGATGAATTGCCACACCTCAAAAGCCTGGAGGAGTACCGTGCCTGTTATCAGAATCACCTCTCCCAAAATGTACAGGAAATCGCAGCATCGCTTGGTCCAAAAACCAAGGTCGAAATTATTGCGTTACGCGCCGGAATGTGGCCACGCTTGAGCCCTCGTGCCATTTTAGGCAGGTTAGCGCTATGCGCTCGCACAGATAATCCACCCGTATGGAATGACGAGCTCGTCAAATATGCTCGAGCATACATCGAACACCAGCGCTCTCAACGACTTATCAGTTTAAAGCTGGAAAAAAAGCGAGAGGAATTTTACAAGGAACTCAATCTTGGAAGCGTACCGAGCCCCGAGACTCCGGTTAATGATCCTGACTGGCTTTTGGTACAGGTGTGTTAAATGGTACTTTCGCATACAAGTTACTAAACAAATATTTGCCAGATCGATGGCAACTTTAGCGCCCGAACAGTCCAGACTCAGGTAGCCCAGGAAATGATCAAGCCATCGTCGTCGGCAAGCACCGTTTTGCAGCTCAACATGGGCGAGGGCAAGTCCTCGGTCATTGTCCCTATCATCTCCGCGGCACTCGCCAACAGTACCCGGCTCGTCCGTGTTGTGGTCCTCAAGCCATTGTGGAGACAAATGTTTCATCTTCTTGTCAGTCGCCTCGCAGGACTGGTGAATCGCCGAGTGTACTATCTACCCGTTGGTCGTCATATCCGTGTCGGGAGCAAGGAAGCAAATCAGATCCAGACCCTTTATACCGAGTGTATGCGTGAAGGAGGTATCCTACTGGTGCAACCTGAACACGTCTTGTCTTTCAAGCTCATGGGCATCGACCAACTTATATCTTCGTCTTCGTCCGAGGACATTGCAGTCGCGAACCAACTCCGCGATATGCAAACGTGGCTTTCTAACAACGCTCGAGACATCTTGGATGAAAGTGACGAGATCCTTCACGTTCGTTATCAGCTTGTATACACTGTTGGAGAACAGCAACCTCTCGAAGGTCATCCAGATCGCTGGACGACCACTCAGCAGACCTTATCTCTCGTAGCAAGGCATCTCTCCCAGCTCAAGCAGAAGTATCCTGAACACGTGAAGCACGAGGCTCGCCCCGATGGCCAATTCCCTTTCATTCGTCTTATGCCGGAATCAGAAGAAGTAGTGGCTGAACTTATTGGTTCTGTTGCCGAGGATGCCATATCTGGACAGGTGCCAAACCTGAACTTCAATTTCTTGCTACCCGCAACTCGCGAAGCCGCCCGAAAATTTATCGTTGAAAAGGATGTTTCCAAGGGCGATATTCTACTTCTACAAGAAGTCGACACACTGACACGAAACGGCTTACTACTGCTTCGGGGTCTACTTGCTTGCGGAATTATCGCATTCGCGCTAAAAGATAAACACTATCGGGTTGACTACGGTTTGCACCTTATCCGTTCCCTCCTAGCGGTGCCTTATCATGCAAAGGTGAGTTGTAATATCTCTCGTATCATTCAATCATCCTCACGAACATGATAGGATATCCCAAGCTTGAGGGCCGAATTTGGACACCCAGATGTTTCCGTCATGCTAACATGCCTTAGCTACTACAATAACGGTCTTACTGAACAACAACTCTACACCTGCTTTGAACTACTCTACAAGCTTGACAACCCAGGCCTGGAATACGAACAATGGGCGCGCCGCAACGAAACGACTCCGTCGAACCTTCAACAACTCAGCGGCGTCAATCTCAAAGACAAGGAGCAGTTTGTCAAAGAACTCATCCCTGTTTTCGCACGTAATTCTGCCGTCGTCGACTTCTTCCTCTCGTCAGTCGTGTTTCCCAAGGAAGCCAAGCAGTTTCCCCACAAGTTATCGACCTCGGGTTGGGATCTCGCAGAGGTCAAAACTCACGTCACCACCGGGTTCAGCGGCACCAACGATAACCGTTATCTTCTACCCACGTCAATCGCCCAGTCAGACCCAGTGAAACAGTCGTCCACAAACGCCCTGGTTCTTACCTACTTGCTGCAACCAGAGAACGACCATTATCTTTGCATTCGTGGCGCGAACAGGGATACCTGCTCTGCAAAGGAGTTCCTCAAGCTGCTAGTTAAGCAGGACCCGGAGATACGAGTACTGCTCGATGTAGGAGCGCAGATGTTGGAACTCAAGAACGACGAACTCGTGAAATACTGGCTGGAACTGCGACCGGATGTTGCTGCCGCTGTGTACTTCGATGACAAGGACGAGCTGGTTATACTTCCTCAGAATGGCTCGCCAACGCCCTTTTTCTCTTCTCCGCTCGCCCAACAGATGGACAAGTGCATTGTATACCTAGACGACGGACATACTCGTGGTACAGATCTGAAGCTTCCGCGGGAGACCCGGGCAGCAGTTACACTTGGGCCAAAAGTCACCAAAGATCGTCTCCTCCAAGGTAAGGTTTATTCTATCTATGCTAATGTATTCCGTTAACGCCGGGCATAGGGTGCATGCGGATGCGCAAACTCGGACATGGACAGTCGGTCATGTTTTGCGCTCCAACCGAGATCGATAATCAAATCCGCAAGGCCGCACACCTGACTTCCGACGGTCGAATCGAGACTCTTGATGTGCTTCGCTGGGCGATGCTCGAGACGTGCAAAGACCTTGAACACCATATCTCCCACTGGGCTCAGCAGGGCGTCGAATATAACCGTCGAGCACACGCACAACGAGAATTCGAACGAACGAAGAGTATCGACATGCTCAAGAATGGCTGGACCACCCCCGAATCGAGGACACTACAAGAGATGTACGACGTTTTGAGCTCTACCGGCGTTTCTTCCGAGTCCTTTACCCAGACGGCATTTGGTATCGATAGTCTGAAACAGAGGCTAGAAAGTCTCGGGGTTCGGCGGTTGGAAGATCCGAGCATGGATGAAGAGCAGGAGCGAGAGGTTAGCCACGAAGTAGAGCGAGAACGACAAATCGAACGACCTCCAAAGTCTAAGCCTGCTAAGCATACAATTAGCGGAGAAGTTCGGCGTTTCGTCAAAACAGGCTGCATTCCTCAAAACCCCGTCGACATCGTCTCACTATTCTACCCGTCGTGTTTCTCCAATCGAGGCCAGTCTGGAGCCTGGTCGAAAAAGCTGGTAGCTAGCTTGGATTTTTGTACAACGCTCAACGCCACTTCAAATACTCAACTCAGCGAGTATATGCGCCCCGTAAACTGGATTTTATCCGGTCGAGATGGTATCTTGTTAGCTCTTAGTCCATACGAAATCGACCAACTCCTTCCCGACATTCGACAGAGCGCTTCTGTCCGATTACACGTTTTTGCTCCTCGAGTTATTCAGTCCATGATCTCGTTCTCTGACCTACGCTTCTACTCGACGCCATCTCCAGCACGATCAAACTCTCCCCCACCCGAACTACTACTCCAGCTCCA
>WSTJ01001229.1:0-14195 GCA_019623705.1 Ceratobasidium sp. 428 | reverse complement strand
CTCGTCTTCCCTTGCCTGGACCTGGTTGGACTCTGCGCTACCTAGTAGTTGCAGTTTTATTGTAGTTGGGCTTGACACCAGATCTGTCTCAAAACACTTTTTTGGCCTACTAGTGTATGCTGGGAGGGCTTAGGGCATGTCTGGTGGCTTCTGGAACCAGATTTATGGAATTTAGGTCAATTTAGCTAAATTTAGCTAAATTTGCTAAATGGCCTAAATTCAGGCGAATTGAAACCCCAGATCTTAATAAAAGAGGAGGTTTTTCCCGACGTGAGCGCTCTTCAAGAGCGCTCACTAAGTGCCAATAAATCCCAAGACACGTGTCCTCTTGATACGCGTCAGAAATCCTTTCCTCTTTTGGGTAAGCCTGTCGCTTGGCCAAACATTTCCCGCTCTGACACGTTTTACTTTTTACCCCTATCTTGGTTACAAGGTCAAACATGTTTCGCTACCTTTCCAAACATGTTTGATAGGTTGGGCGTCCTAGCTCCCCGGGTTGTCCTTCCAGATCTTTGGTCGCCCGGCGTTCACAAGTCCTTTTGATGACCATCAAGGCCATGTGACTCAGGGAAATAAATGCCATTTTCACCGTCAAAATGTCTCCCAATGTTGACACAAATGTTCGTAGGGAAGCCTATTATAGTATTGTCTTATCTGCCCTTCGAGGAGGTGATGGACGGGGGGTCATGCGGGAGGGGGTACTTGGTTTGTGGATGAACCCTATCCCTGCTTTGCATCCTGCCTGACTAAGAATCACACCCTGGGCCCACTGCGCCGGACATTTTCATGACTATGCATGGGAGTGACTATATAGTACCAACCCTGAGTGGCTTGGTGGCTGTGCTCATTCCTTGCCCGTCCTGTAACTTCAGGAGTCTTGCTCTGATTGACTTTGCATAAATTTCTAAATTCCCAGAAATATTTCTTAAGCCTAATTAGCTTATATAAGTCTTAGTTAAGACTCAGCCTTAGTGGTATCATCCCATAACAAGCTGGGAAAGTTGCTCTTCAAAGAGCTGGATTTTGGAGTGGTCCAGCATCCAATATATTGACGAGCTCTATAATTTGAATCATTAGATAATGAATTTGAACCAAAGGTTTAGCATATACTCACAGGCTTGAGATCCAAGACCCCTGACAAGAGCAGTTCTTGGGTAAGAGGTAAACATTGCAGAGCTGAGATAGCAGCATAAAAATAGGTCGCAAAGCGAGTGTTCCCATTTGAAGCAAGACCTCTAGTGATCCAATATACTACTCGAAGTGCAGACAAATGACGGGCAGCAAATGAAGATGTGTGGAAGTAGATGTCAGAGTCCTCGATGATGTGATAGGCAATGAGTAAAGGGTATGAGGACGAGATGCCTCAGTGACCAAAGGATATGAGAAAGAACTGTATTGACGAGGAGGTCAAGTTCTTGGTCTGTAACCTCGAACTTGCCTTTGGTTATATACTACAGGGAACACAGCCTTGTATCTACAAGACCAAACTGAGAAGCGAACTGAGTCATACAGGTATTTGATATGAGAGTTGAAATACATGATGACTAATTGTTCTAGAACTTTCCCTGATTATGTAATGTATGACTAATGAACCCTGATGACAAATATCACAAAGCGATAAATAAGCTTGTGACAAATGTTCCATAAAAGGAGAGTATATCAGAAAAATGTTATTAAATTAGAACATAATATTGGGAGAGTGTCAAGTCATGACAGTAGATAATTATTGACTGCATTTTTGCTATGCATGGCTGAAAATACACGAGCTGCCCGATGTCTTTTGCTACACTGTTTAACCAATAGCAAACATCTCGGAGAGCAATAATCCAAGGGTATTCCTGCTCTATGAGCGCTTGCGCTGCTCATGTATTTCCGGCGTTATCAGACACAACCAAAACAAATCAGTCTGCGCCAATCTGCGTTAAAGTCTACACAATAGTTAGCACACTGCGTATAGTTATTGTATGCGCATACATACCTTGTCGATTACATTAGCAATATGTCCTGCAGTGTGTGAGGTACCAGACACCTCATTTCCTTCCATTATATATGCATCCCAAGTTGAACTAGTAGTAACATGAACTGTGTACACAGACTCGTGTTTATGAGTTGTGCCACCGTCAAACGAGAGAGTAAGATGGTCCTCCTGCAATAGGAGTTTGACTGACACCTGTCGAATGAAAGCGGCTTTGGCTACGACACAACTCTCAGTTATTGTTGTCCCCGACGCAGTGCTAATGCTAGGATCGAGCGGGTGCACAAACTCTCTCCAGGGCCTGGGTGGCTCAGTGGTTGCGAGCGTATGCTCGGTCGCTTACCCAATCGTGGTGCACTGTGCGCTGGTTCGAACCCAGCTGGGGGAACGGGGTTTTCAGCGACTGGGCTGTGCTGGCACTGCCACTGCACAGCATCCGGGACCCATCACGCGCCTCTGGTGTGGCGCCATCCAAATATGACCACGTGAGCCGCAAACACGTACAAACGGACCTAAGGGGACGCATTAGACACTTGGAATGGGGTTGCGGCGGAGTGCGGGGCGGAGTCGTACCATAAGGAGCTTCCTTCTAGCAACGTTAAATAAAATGATTGAAAAAAAAAAAAAAAACTCTCTCCATCGATGACAATCCACAGCCGACGGCGCTATCATGCAATCACATAGCCACTTCAACAAGGCATGATCAACCCTCTCCATTCTCTTTTGCTGAGTTTCAGAGAGTATGGAGCTTGTGTCTGCCGGGTCACCATGTCTAATATTGTCAGCTTGTAATCTGGATGCGAGTGACAAGGAAGCGCCATGGTGTTTATATTCCGCATGTAAGGCATCATCAAGGCCAGTACACTCTGAAGCGTGTTGCAGGACACGAACGGATGCTCGTGGCTCAACCCAAGACCACCAACAGCCAGTACATTGACAACAAACTAGGTAATGATTTGGATTGATAATTGAATGGCAGGGTATAAGTAAGCAATCAAGGAGTTCGTCACGAGCACATCCCTGCCCAATACTCGCAAAATCTGGGTCATCCTCCAGATATGCTGGATTGTAAGGCCACTAACCCCAAAGTGTGAGTACATATTCAAAATTTACAACAAGCAAGATAGAACTTACACAAACGGCACTGGATTTTCTTGCTTCGGCAATTTACGAACCAGACGGCCTTATCCGAGGCGTATGGTTTGCTTTCTTGCCTTGCCAAGGCGTATGCAATTTCGGCACAGCGGGCTGGGGTGACGGGGTATCCTGAATGTATGCATACGTTTAGTAAGATCAACACTTGGCGCTTTGGCTAGGTTTGCTACTCACAATCTTGGCTTGAATGGCGGCTTGAGTTAGATCATGCACCCATTTCCACAAGAACTGATTCTCTCCGTCTTCTCCGTCAATGAATTTATAGAATGTATACACAATCACCTCTAACAATGGGGGTTGGCAACCGCCCAGTACACATAAGCAGATGATGTCCGGGCCAAAATGTCCAAACAATTTGCAACACTATAGTCCAAGCCATCTTCATCAGAGGAAACCTTGGGCGCAATTTAGAGACAGTAGGTTATTTTCTTCTTTGCGACTCTTTTCGGCGCTTCACGGCTCTTTACCCGCCTTATATGGTAATTTTCTGGCTCTTTGTGACTCTTTGCGACTCTTGATGACTCTTTTGGCCGCATTAAAGAGTTTTTAGGCTCTTTGCTCTTTTTACTCATTAGCCACTATAAAGCAACTTTTGAGTCAACCCTTCCTCCTGATGTTCACACGTTGTACAACCTCAACACTCGCCTCATCCATTTAGCAGCCCATTACATAAGCCATAATACATAATAAACTGATTCAAATGGATTGTTCTCAACAGACTTAGTTTATCTGCCTTAATTGATATGTTACAAATCATAAACACACCATCCAAGCCTGCAAAAAATATTTTTTTCAAGACAGTCCCGTCAGTGGAGCACTCAATGTGATTCCACTCAGTTCTTAGGTACTAGAATGAGATGTTGTGGAAGCTACGCTATATGCAAAGGTACCCACTTTGAAGCCAAGTTAATGCTTATATAAGCAATCTCGCATGAGTACAGTAGAATGTGAGATCTCGCATAGCGAGAATCCGCATAAAAAGCTGAGAAAGCGGCATTTCGCTTTTCCCAAATATCATTTGAAATCATTGCCGCCCAAATCAACCAAAACCAAGACTGAACTCACTGAGAAGAGAATAACTGAGTCAGGAGATTTCATGGGGCGTATGAACGACTTTTTGCTTCCCAGTAGCACTTATTTTCATCTAGTAGTAGCATTTGTACTCTATTCTGTACATATTCGCGATCGTGGGATCTGGTCACGTGTCCTCTTCTTGCACTGCTTGCTTGTGCTGTGCGGATGATGAGAATCCACATACTTGTCCAATTTCCAATTTCCCGAATGCACGTGAAATCTCACATTCTACTGTACATGTAGTCCTGCTCTGATCAAGCCATTAGTGGGAACTGTATGCAGAGATCTTCTTTGGCAGAGGGTCAAGAATATAGACAGTCGGATCAACTAAAGCATGGAATACAGTGATAGTCGAGTTTAAGCAAAGACAGCCGCCGGAAATAAACAGGCAAAGATTAAGGAGGTTTTGGCAGGTCCAGAGCGTTGAGAAGAAGCAGACTTAGAGTATCTCTCTATGTATGATGCCATTTATCCTGTTCTATCTGCGAGTATAGACGTAGAGAACGCGGAAACACGTCCCGGCAGAGGTGTAGAGCTCTGTCATGAGAATGTAGCATTGTTCCAACTAGGTCCAGGCGCAAAAAAGGTCGATCCTAAGTATCTTTAGTATGCTATGTACACTAATCTCCAATATATAATGTGTAGCTCTTGAACTGCGCCCTACGCGCGGCAAATAAGTGGTTGACTATGGGTGTTTAAGTTTGTCTAGTCACGTGACCTGGACAGAGCTCTCCTATTGGTTGCCGACCCCCACTCACTAACGACAATCCTCGCCCCCGAAACTTGATCGAGCGCCCAGCGATTCGCGAGCCAAACTTGAGTTCTAGTCAATGATTGAGTGCACCTTGAATCGATCCATAGTCATCAATCTTGTGCGGCTCAAAAGTGAGGCTTGGGAAGAGATAGATGCCTGGGTGATCAGAAAGGGAAGCGGGTAGGCTCGTGACCAGCCGCCGTTGCAAGCTCAACCTTGCCATCGTGCTTCCAGCACAACGGTCAGGTCATGTGACGTCAAGCGTGGGTCAGGGAAAGAAGCAGGGATCCAGGGACAACGCACATGGCAAGGTCGAGCTTGCGAGACGGCTGGTACAGAACTAGTAATTGGTTTGCAGCCGATTTTCGATTACTTCTGATTAGTCCCAGGAGTAATCGCTTTTGTAATAGGGCTCTGAGGGTCGTTTGGGGCAAGTAAAATGTCGTTAATACATGTACCGCAAACGAGACCCGTAGATTCTGAATATATGGTCGAGAAAAAACACTTACGATTGCTCAGGAAGAAAGTGTGGGTAAAATAGCAGCAAATTTGCCCAAATTAAGCAATTACACCATTATCTATCCCCCCCCCCCCACCAATTTGCGCTTATTTGACATCAAATTTACCTGTAAATTAGCTGGGTAAATATGTTATAATTGCCCCAGTATATTGCACAGGTTGATTCAGTGTGTTTGCACTTATCAGTTAGATGGTAAATAAAGTGTTTTTGGCACTTAAATTACACCTATCTGATTTGGCATCCATCATTTCGTGAAACCAAACCTCTGGGAAAGATCTGGCTGGTTCAATTGGGCCGTCCAGATTAGCATGGTCTTGATGGTCACCATACGATGTGATCGGGTGCTGGTTCGGAACCTGATCATCGAAAAAGCGATGGCTTTTACTTGCCACTGCAGATCAAATCAGTTATAATCTTGTATTATCATAGCACAAACAAGCAGTTGCGAAAATAAACAGTAGCATACAAACATAAGGACAAATATCGACGCGAAAAGAAACCGATCTCAAAAAAGTAACACAAGTGCAACCAAGATATAGACATGTGAAACGAGAACTACGTTGGAATTATACTGTTGTCAAAGTTATAGTAGGCCGTGAGTAACGCATATGGTAGCTAAGTGAAGGTGCTTACAAGGGCGCGAAGGAGGGTGGTGGTTGGGAACTCAGTGAAGCACAGGCGTGAAGAAAGGTTGGGAGAAAATAAAGGGACATAAGTAAGGAGGGGGTGAACGAGATGAGAGGCGCAGAGGTAGCGAATATATACGCGAGGGATGCTACTACAAATACCTTCGGGCGCCGAGAAACATTCGACTTATCCCTTAACTGTGGGGTGACAACCAGTCGAACGATGCGGCAAGTCCGGGCGGACTCGGTCGGCCTGAATGATTAGGGCCGCCTTGGGTTCCCAATGGATGCGTCGAGATAAGGAATCGCCGCTAGTCAGCGTTAAGAACGTTAGGTGCGCGACGCCTTAGGTTGTGCGCTGCCGGAACGGAACGGTTGGGCAGCCAACCAGACGACGCTGCGTGGGGTATTGGCAAACTCTAATGGGTACGCCGAGGGAATGAACAGGCGCAAAGCGCTTCGTGATGAGAGCAAGGGATATGGGTGGATGGATGGCTTCCTAGTTCGAGGTGCGATGGGTAGAAGGGATGGCACGACGCGTACAAAGGGGAATCGCATGGCGTTAACCACCGCGGAAAGATTCGGGTCGCCGACAGGACGAGACTCGACCTATGAGATCGAGCAAACGACCCGCACTCGCCTATCGCTTGTCGCGACGGACGGTGCACGCAAAAAGAGTGGCTAGCCGACTATATGCTGCCATCTTTTCCCCCTCCGAGAAAGAGAACGCGGGCGTCGCACTGGCGCGGCCGACGGGAAGCGTAGGATCTACGTATGGAGATAAAAGTTCGCGGTTGGACGCGATTATAACTGATACACAGGGAAGCCCGCAGAGCGATCAGTTGTCCAATTAATTGAATAAGAGCAACGTGAGCCTGTCGCGGCCGCGGTTTGTCGGGCCGTGTTTTCTGAAAGCACGATGGCTCGCATTCGCACTAAAGCGTGAGTACGCGCCCATTGTGTCAGGCATCGAGTTGGGAGGGTGGGCGTGGCCCGGCCACATTGTGGTGACGGGTACATGTCCTGGCGAGTATTGAGCTACGCTTGGTTTGGCGAATGTTGGTAGTGCACAGGTCTAGCATAGGTAGCAAGACCAGCACTCGCGCCGCGAAGAGACGTCGAGGAGGGTGCGTGCGTGCGCTGGTGGTGACATGCAGGGGAGGGTTCATATGGCGCGCGTTACGCTGGTGGAGCATGGTCGTTGTTACGCGTAACACCAACTGCTCCCCGTTCCGCCCTAAAACAATAAGGTAAAAAATTTGCCTGACCGGCCGAAACGCGCAGGGTTAAGCAAGCTACGTACGGTTGCAATCGTCGACAAGTTATCTGGTGAATCCGGACAACGGTGCTGCCCATCAAACGCAAGGCCAAGTGTCACGGGGCGCGTGGTCTCGCGGCCGCACCGTGCTTCGTTGAGTCGCCTAATCGGTAAGTCGGTCATTTGCAGCCCATTTGGTCAGATATCTCGGTCGCGGCAGCATCACGCCGCGCTTGTGTACGAGCGTATTTATTGTCCTGGCCACCGGGCAACTGCCATTCAAGGCGGGAGGCAAACAGGAGGCGCCAGTGGTTTTTTGTCGAGATTGGAGCAACGGGTACGAGTCTGGATGATACCGGGCGAGTAGCAAGGCATGCGAGGGAGGGCGAGTTGGGTTTTGAGTTGAATTGACGCGCGAGGCTTGGCTTAGCTCGCCCAGGTGGCAGTTCGCAGCGAGTTGTGGGAGGGATGCGTCAGGAGACGCGTCGAAACGAAGCAAGAAAACACTAGATTAAGTGGCCAGCCGTGCGGCAGCGGTGCCCTGCCTTGAGCGTCGCGTTGGCGGGATCACCACAGCCTACAACACATCACGGCAAGACGAATACCCGGGAGCGCCTGAATCCAACATCAAGAGATAGATAGGGAGGACCAGGCGGCATACTGCTGGGCGAGGTTTGCGGAATGGCAAGTGGATAAGTCTACGCAGGCAGGCAAGAGCATGGAAGTGACCAAGAGTGGGTTATGATCGGAAGTTGTTGACCCGATGATCAAAGCCCAAACAAACAACCACACAACCGGCTCACGGCCGAGCACTTTCGGTCTTCCTCCCGCCCATGACAGCCAGGAGCTCTGGCTATAAAATGGCTGGGCCACTCCCATTTCCCGCTCGAGTCCCTCCCTCCCTCATCCCCCTGGGCCTTCGTCACCTCGTCATCATGATACATACCTACCGAGCGATTTCTCGGCATGTGAGTTGACAATTATGTTCACGAGTTAAGTTAACTAACAGTCATCCTACCATTCATGAAGTAGTTTCGGCCTAAACTTGGGATATACATGTAGATATTTGACGTTGTTTTGTTTCACCGTGTATTGTAGAGCCGTTTTACAATTGCATAGCTACATCATGTATCGTTTTCGTTCAGCTTCAACTGGTTTCGTAAGTGGAACATGTTACGATCAATACGTGTATTTAGACCACGCAGATAAATATCCTATCGAGCCTAAACAGAGCTCATAATTAACCCAGATCAGGTTGTAAAATCTCATATTATAATTAGGTCGAATTAACTTGTCTATTGTACTGAATTATAGGTTTTATTTAAGAGTACAAATTAGGTGTAATCTGACTTGGATTTGGCCATTAACTACCCTCATTATTAATTTACCCAACAGTTTTTCCTGAGTGTGCGTTCCGGCCGTTCTGGCTGCGCGGGGCGTTTAAAAGCACTAAGACTGGTATCTAGTACATGTTCTGATCGCGCGTACCAAATTTGGGAGCACTGGGCTCAGTGTGAGTCGAGAGAATCCGGTCACGGTCTGTCTCGGGACAGCTGAGATGTGTCCGTAGACAAAATCAGCTTAGGTAAGCGAGGCCAACACTCGTGGCGAGCAGCGCATTCTTTAGCGTGTAGTCGCTTAGCGGGCTTCTAAGTGGTTCGAAAGGCACGATAGCGTAGCGATGTGGGATTATATAGCATTCATTAGGAAAAAATTCCGTGGGTACATGATTATAATATAGAACACGAACACATTCAGTCTGGCGGGGGACGGAGGCGGGGGGTAATAGCCCGGACCGAAGGGGTAGGCGTGTCCGTGAAGATATGCGCTGCCATATGGCTGGGGTTGATACCCAGGCGCTTGGGGGAAATGATAAGGCGGCGGGGGATGGGGGTGCATGGCCGCATGATGGCTGGTGTTGAGCCAGCGGTTGAAAGGCCAAGTCCGTGTTGGAATAGTGGAAATTAGCAGGAAGGAGGGACTGCTGGTGTGCCGTCTATGGATGGTACGACTGCGACGTCGTATAATAGTGTTGCTCGACCGGTGGGCCAGTGCAATGGGCCGCGCCGGTTGTGGCGAACGACATTTGCACTGTCAAGTATAGAAAAGGTAAATAAGTAATTCATTTTACAGTCAGGACACTCACCAGTCGGGGCGTTGAAGTTCAAATCAATAAGTGACGTGAGGTTCGATGTAGCGCTAGGGGTGCCTGGAGCTGGTGCAACGTTCCTCGGGCGCGTTGTACGTGGTCCGGAGGAGTTTCGGCAGTGTTGGGACGTTGAGGAGGTTACTCTGCGTGTGCAGGTAGATTGGGAGGAGGTGCCGACCTGAGCTGCTTCAGTGGTGTGCCTCTTCGGGGGCAGGGGTCTCAAGGAGATGAAAAGCGCACATAGGACCTCGAACCGTACCTGTCCCACCATCCCCATTTGTGCCCTATAAGCTCGCCGAGGCGTTCGTGACTCGGTATAGGGCCGATAGACGATAAAATATCGACGATGGATCAACTAAACGAGGCGATTCAAGGCGGATACTGAATGTGTGCAGGATATATGCGCTCTCGGTCATATCACCATGAGTCGACCCTTTGAAAGCGCTGGCGCGAGACCTAAACAACACCCTTGGCAGCTACTTGGGTGTTAAGTACACGTCGCCAGAGACTTCGATGGACATTCAAAAGATTATAGTTAGTTTAGAACGACACGGTGTAGACAACTTGCTTCAACCAGGACATACCTTGAACGATAAAGACGAGCCGGTCCCCGACATTAAGACTCAAGGAGTACGGAAATTGTTTTACGGATGTCCAAGCGTGCTAGGGGAGTATGGCAAAATATTCAAGTCGTCGTAAGACTTACTACAACAACCACGTATTTCGCAGATAGTCTCGCATACGACGCTTTCCCACAGCGGCATCGAATTCCACGACCGAAAGCGGCGTACAGGGCGCGCCAAGCTGTGCTATTCAGGCGTAGGATCGTACTTCTACGGCCGAGGATGATGAAACCAGCGAAACAGAGACCGATGACGAGCTGGTGATGAACGAGCAAGACGAAGATGAACAAGTCGAGGCTTTAAAGGCGGCGGAATAAGAGGACGGGGACGATGGGCTGGAGTGGAGGTCAACCGACGGCGAGTCCGACACTGCTGAAGATGAGGATTAAGGTGGGTCGCGCATTGCGCGTTATTCGAGGCCGACATTGGTGGCTAATCGCCACTTTAGCGCTGTGGCTAAGCGCACCCACACAAGACCAAACTAGCCGCTCGTCAAGCCAATTGGTGAGTACGAAGGCCGATTCATGTGTTTAGCAGTCGAGTCAGCTGGGGAGTGAAACGAGAGTTTTTGCGAGCCTCGCTGCTCGTTTCTTTAGTGTCGCGGAGGGCCGGTTTGCTTTGCTTTCATAATTTAAACAACACATGTTTCAATTTTTGCTCACGGGTAACCTTGAAAACGAGCGTGAAAGTTTTCTGAGCGCAGGAGAGCAACTTTTATTAATACATCTATACATAAGCACGCGGGACGGATGAGCTACGGCTCGAACACTGGCGGGACCCAGCCAGATTTCGCCATGTCCCGCCAGCCCTCTCGCCCGAACGACCTCGGGCGAACTCACTAGGAGTTCTGTACCAGTGGGGGTCGGCACGCGAAGCGGGCCGTGCCTGTGAGTTATGTAAGCAAATTTCGCGCGAAAAGTGGTCCCAGTCGCCTGTACCACGTCGAACATGTTATTCCATGTTATAAAATATACAAAAAATGTGGAGCTCGTATGTGATGACGCATTGAGTGATTTGACCCCAGTCGGCAAGGTGGAAAATTCAGATCCACACCAAGGCATCGTGCATATAATCTCGGGTGTGCTATAACGGCTCGTAGGGGGGACCTTCAAAGCTCACGACTTATCCCAATATGTTTCCGACGCCTTTTACCCCTCCGTGATGGTCCATTCACACCTACCATGCGTCAGTAAAAAATCCGTGCCAAACCGTGCCTAGCCGAACTAACGGACTCTCCGCTAGCAGAAAACAGCCTAATCTGACTGGAATTAGTCGTCCCCGGGCGGGGAATCCCGATGTCCGCCGTGCTGAAACTAAAAGCAGACGTTTTAGCCGCTTTGTCCCTAATTTGACAGATTTTCGGCCGTGAACAGCTAAAAGGGACTCAATTAGCGCAGCGGTCTGTCACGGCGACCAGATTAGTATTCCACAAACTAAAAGCATGAGCCGCTGAGCCAGCGCCCACGAAATTAGCCGTGGGCTCAACTAATCGCCCGAAAATCGAGGGACAAGGAACCCAATAAAACCGGATTAGTAGCCGCGCAACTAATTGGTACCGAATTAGTTGCGGGCTGGCCTAGTTAGTTCGATTTAGTTGTACTAACCAGTGTTTCCATTAGTCCCGAGTACACCTTTTGGTTCTTTAGGGCCGACTGGATGAGTTGGACTTGAGTGCTCGGGCACAGAGGAGTCGGCGCTTATCCTTGGCCGGCTCCATTTAAGACGCCACAGGCGTTTATTTGTCTCACTCCTGACCACGACCGGCGGGCACGGTCATGTTATGTTGGGTGTTCGTTAGGCCCCCCAAGCTACGACTGACGGGCCGCATCCAAGACAACAAGTACGGTAAGTCTCCCCTCCCCCCGGAAGAGTCGACCAGACCTTTGCTGATGCTAGGATTAGGCCAGCAACACACCGAGTGGGCTCCCGCCTTTGCCTTTGCGTGCCCGCCGTCTACTATTGCTCGTTCAATAGTTGGGATGTTTGGACAACCGGCTTGCTTCCTCCCCGTGAGTCTATTGTTCGTCCCCTTGACTCTCGCAACGCTGACATTCATGCCTCCAGGGGAAGTCGCCAGGCCACCCTCTGGTACTATTACCTTTATAGAACAAAAGCACCGAGGCGACAACAAGAATGGTGATGGTCGCACATTATTGTCTCATTTACCCAACACTATTATGTTTTATTCTTGTTTGTCGTTGTCCGTGATGTTACGTGCTCGTATATCAATATCATGGTTTTATCTATAATGCTCGCGCGACCCAATACCTCGCAAATTGCATACTAAACTGGAACTAGAAAAGTAATACGGTGCCTGCGAGCACGAAAACACAACTAATAGGCGCTTCAGAGAACTAATTCATGCCTGTTTAGTCTGTTTAGTCCGTATTAGCTACTCGCAGCTGCTATTCCACAGCTAATTCCACTAATGGGACGTATCTGGTCATCGGACTAACTAATTCGCCCCAATTAGTTCACGAACAACTAACGGGCGTCGACCTGAAACATCTTGGCTAATTAGCCAGGCCCAGAACTAATCACAAGTAGGGTCCACTAATGTGACGGGGATTAGCAGACACCTTCTCCACACGACTAATCAACTAATCCCCGCCAGATTAGCAGGGTTTCTTTTTACTGATGTGGCCTATCAAGGCTATTTTTAATCTGTTCAGTTGAACCATAAAACCCAGAGCTATTTATACAACTAGTACATCGCATACGGGGTCTCTGAAGCTTGTTGATTGTTGAAATACTCTGTAGCTACTTAGTGCCGTACTTTGAGGTTTGTCAATACAAGTTATGAGCTTTAAGAGGTCCAGTCTGAGTCGCCGGTTTTTTTAGGCATGCAACCTTGTTGGCTTCGATGTAGCAGGTCAAATTTTTGTCGATTACTACTCATATAGTCTCATACATACGATATACTCGTGATTTGACTCTTATCAACCCGTAGTCGGCCAACTCTGCGTTGGATATTCGGTTTACGTCGTTCATGCCTTATTTGAACCAATGCCCCATTCCGAAACGGTACTGTCAATATTTTACGAGTCATGAGTGCTACACGTCATGACATAATCGCCTTGGCGAGGCTACCAAGTAGCTGAAGTGTAGCTACGATGCTGAAGAGGAAGAACGAGGTGGGGGCAGCAATTGCCAATTTTGAAAACAAACAACACCAAGCAGATTCTGGGGTGAGTTATATGCTCGGATACTCCCTGGTTTGTGACTCAAAGACAAAGATGATTTGCAGAGCTCATTTTCAAAGCATTTAAAGCAAAACGTTCAGAAATATATTTGGATACATGTCCTAATTGCACAAGTTTACATGTAGACGCCACAGCTATATCTTAATCTACACTAGATACGACAGATAAATTCTGAGCGTTTGTCTTGAATACTCGTCCAATGTACGAATCAGTTGCTGCTGGCAGCTGAGACGGTCTTACCGTGGAGCATTGAAAACCGATTTTTTGGGACCACAAAGTGCCCTCAAAACCAACACGTGATTCACAGGCACGGCACGCTTCGCGTGCCGATCCCCAGTACCAGCCCTTCTGGCAGTGCTGCTCCCTCTCTTGCTTCTTTCCCTGACTTCGGCTTCTGTGCCGTTGTCCCGGAGCAGCACGTGCCAGAAGGGATGGTCACGAGCCTAGGAAGCGGGGTGACTCTGGAGATGCTGGAGTAAGTTGAGCGATCGAGCGTCGATGGGCGGTTTCGCCGACTGTGTATAAGCATTCGAGGTTTTCTGTGAGGGCGGCATTGAGCGGAAGGGTATGGTGGCAAAGTTCAAGTAGCAAAGCACCCTCCTGGCGAGGATATGATATGCTGACCTCACGAAGTTTCGAAAGTCACGTGGAACTTTCTAGCAACCGTTACAAACCGTTTGAACATGTTGCGAACACGTGTTTGAGAGTGTTTGTTTGTAACATGTTTGCAATTTGGGGTTTGTCACAGAGGCCTATTTCGAGATAGCGAGCACGTGGGAGTAAATCGCCGCTCCGGAGCCGGAGCGTGTTTCGCCGACGCGCCGTCGTCGCTGCACATACAACCGTCACGGGTGGCCT
>WSTJ01001228.1:0-14195 GCA_019623705.1 Ceratobasidium sp. 428 | reverse complement strand
TCAGCACAAGCGCGAAGCGTACCGAGTCCCTCGACGGACATAAGAGCGAGCTCACACCTTAGATAGTACAGGGTTGTGACACTCGAGGGCTAAACAGTAATGTAACTAAAGTGTACAGTGAGTATAGAACAAAGATAAAACGAAGATGAAAGCAGCACCTTGGCTTAAATTACTAATGATAGCGAATTAAGAGGAGAAGAACTTCGTGCATTCAATGCATGTGATAGTTACAAAATGATGCGTATATATAAAACACAACGCATATACTCAGCTAAGATACCGAATGTTCAATATAATGCGCCTTACTTGAGCGTACATACGATCGGAAGAAATAGATTTTATTTGTACATATCAGAACGAAAAACATATGACTAAAGTGTGAAACGGGACCCAGAGGTGTGGGAGGGGGTACGAGTATTACACTGGGGTTGCATAAACAGCAAGCGGCGCGACGAGGCACAAACGCCAGCAGAGTGTGGATGGACGTACGCCTGTAATAACGACTGATAAACGAGGAGGGGCAGAGGCGGACGCTCAGGTGTGTAGCGCTGGAAGGGGCTTCAAAAGTGGAGGTGGCATGGCCAAGCTGATGCGTAGGCGTGTACGTACGAATATCTGCGAGGGACAAGCACTGCATCAGGCGAGTTAGAGATAAGTTGAACATAAGTATAGATGTACGTATCAGTAACATGTCAGGTCCAGAGTTGACACGAATGGTTATTACGGGCGACCATAGACAGAGTAGGCGAGGAGGTGAGTGAGTACAAATGTAGGCAAGGGGGATGCGTGGGCGCACTGGGAGTGCGCCAAGGTGCACGGTGTTCGAACATGGGCGAAAGTGAGGACGTTTCAAACGCGCCACGGGTCGAGTGTTTGGTGACGGTCTTGAGGCACAAATATGGGTGAGGGCGACTGTGAGCGAGTCGGTGGGTGGCGTGGAGGAGAAAAACACGACTAGAACGAATGCGAGAACAAATGTCTCTGATGAGCACTTCGGCTGAGTGGTCAGCGGGCGGTGATTGGCACGTCGAGGGCGCGGGAAGGACCAGGTTGGAGGGCGGAGGTGAGAGAAGCGTGACCACTGGTGGCGGGTGACACTGCCGCGTTGGTGGTGGGTGAGGGTGTGGACGAAAAACCGATAAGTCGTGGCAGTTGTACTTTGGCACCGATCACGTGCTACTTTCAATCCACCACACCTAGCCCCATCTCGACCAACACCGTACGAGCTAAGTGACTCGCCACCACTCACCCCGCAGCTGCAATTTAACTCGGTAGAGCGCAGAGTTTGCGACTCCCTCAAGTAGGTTGTTGATGCCGAGTACAAGGACCTTCGCGCCTTCGAGCCGCCGCATTGCTGAGCGGCAAAAGCTAATGTGAGCCTATATTAGCTGCAGGTATCTGCGCCTCCTTTCTAAATTGACGTAAAGCTGACTTGCTACGCCCCTGGCGTGACCAAGTACTCGTTCAGAACCGCTCGGATTCGCGCCGTTACCCCTATCTCAGTTGAACGAACCTCCACCTCCCGACTTACTTTCTACTTCGAAGAACTGTCCCAAATTGGATGGGACAATGAAGGCACTGGGCGGGCGCAACAACTGGCATGCAAACGATCGCGCCTAGTAGCCCATTACCGTAACTCGCGCTCGACTATCGTCCACTTCAACTCATCGATCTCCCCGCGCCACGAGTGTAAACCTTGCTACCCGTGTCGGCTCAGTACACGACCAACAACCACCACGCTCATAGGTAGCACAAGACTTGTCTAGGTAACTCCAGGCACGCATGTTGCTGCCTTAGCCCGGCTCAATCGACCCGCTTGCTTCAACTCGCCTTCCCACCACATCTAGTTATCCCACAACTGTGGTTACGTATGCGCGCTCTCTCTTCAGGGTGAATACAACTTGCCACTTCAAGCAGACCAACCGGGCCCCACCCTCAACTTGCCAGGGATGTAGTTTGGTGGGACACAGTACGGCCGCGCTCTACACGTCCCGCGTCTCCATCCTTTGTGCTCCTTAACTGTAATCATATTTACTTACGTGCGCATCCGCGTTCCTGTTGCTTCTGTTGATGCTTTTTATTTGATACATACAAATAAAATTACATTTTTCCATCATATACACAGTTGCTCAGGGTGCAACTTAGCCTGACAGTTGAGAACAGGATTGACCGGCCCGTGCTTTGATCAGCTGCTAGCAAATGACCGTCAGGCCGGGCCGTAGCATGACGGCCAAGCACCCTTTGAGCCGGTGTGCGTTCAAAGCCGAACAACAAACTGCACAATACAAGCAAACAAAATGACCGTCACAAACCAGACCGTAAAGTACGCTCGGTCACGCCGAGCTTCTTCGCAGGTAGAACCTGTCACCAACGTGCTGCGGCGTCTGGACCGGACGTGCGCACCCGCTTTGACTGGCGCGGAGCCGCCCTAATAAGCCTAGAACCAGTCTAATCAGTCCAGAACCGGATTAATTAGCTCAGGACTTGCGGAGAACCAGTTTCAGACCCGTTCTGGACCTGTTCTGCTCAGGCACAGGCCGATCATATCGTTTTGTAGTTTTGTGTACCTTTTTATTTCTCAAAATTGAGGACGCTCCCAGGGAGCAATCCACGAAGACAGAGCGTCAAAAATTTGTCCCGGTCGTCCCAGAGGAACCTTGATACTATGAGGCAGGTTACGTTTTGAGTTTCTGAATCAAAGAGAAAGCCAGAGCGAGCAAAAGTTTCGCAAAAATCTGTAAACGAGGCTTGGTCGTTAATTGCCCCGTCAAGCGCTGCGAAGGCCGTAGCTTGTAATCGACTATTACAACTTCCGCTTTCTTGTAAAAGCTCGGGGTTGTCTCCTGACAGCGTACTTTTCCTCGCAAGAACGGTACAGCAAGCAAAATGGATAAGCAACTGGAGACATAAAAACCCATAATAATAGTTGAGGAGTGTGTGTTCCTGAAACAAAATCATTGTGAGTCGGATAAGCCCAGCTCCAGGGTACAGTTGCATTGCGAGCTGCATGTCGAGCACTCACCTTGTGGTTAGTGATATTTATGTACTTCCAGACTATCGATATCAGGGTTTGTGTATCCGCAGAACTGGGTGTCCAACCATCAACAGAGCATTCATACAGCTCCGTCTCTAAGTCCCGAAGATGAGGGATTTGGTGCATATCACAGAATCGCTGGGCTTCTTGCTCTGAGAGATTGGACGCGCGGGGCTCGAACTGATCCTGGGAATACACGTCAAATTGTACGCCCCAATCTGTGTAGTCCGCCATCGCACAAAAAATTTCCAGTTCTCGGCGTGAACGAAGTAAATGTTAGGTAACACTACAGAAGTAGGATCGTGGGTGTTGGTTGCGAAGGGCGCTTGGTGTTGGAGGGGAGCGCGTTCGACCGATCATTGCCAATTTCCGTTCCACCCCAGGCTTGACCGAGTTTGTCCATTCCTATTTTAGAAATATAATTACACATCGTTTCTTTCTGAACCAAGCCTGTTTCATCTACGTAACTTGAAGGTAAGAAGCTCAGTCTATATTGTACAAGAACTTGCAATTGAATGACTCACTACATCTGGAAACAGCGAGGGGGGTTTTCGAGGCTTTGAAAGCCCCCAAAGCCTCCAAAGCTATCCTCCTTGTGAGCAAAGCATGGCTTTGGAGGCTTTAATGTTAGTTCAGGGTACAGTGATGGGAGACATCAGAATGTAATTGACAAAATCCATATATGGTATATTTCGGCCTTCTATAGCAACACTATTTGCACCCAAACATTGCAACCAGTGCCTTGACCGTGCTGAACGCGCAGTTTCTCCTCGGACGAATTGTTCGCTCATCTGAGCGGCCTGATTGTGCGTCTGGCACCTGGGCACACACCTAGGGGTAGTCAATAGCATTTAGGGGCTACTGTACCCAAGGGAGTAAAAATTGTCGGGCGGATAAAAAAATGATTTCTATTGGCAAATGTCTTGTAGCATACATGTGATGTCTCGAATCACTGTACCCTGAACTAACGTCAAAGCCTCCAAAGCCATGCTTTGCTCACAAGGAGGATAGCTTTGGAGGCTTTGGAGGCTTTCAAAGCCTCGAAAACCCCCCTCGCTGTTTCCAGATGTATCGGTACCGTTACATACCAAGCTATGGATATGTGTATACGCTTTGGATTGTCAGTTGAGTCCCAGCGTTCAGGCTTACATCTAGCTGCTCGGGATGTGACCGTCTATTGTTTGGTAAAGATCAACAACAATGGATATTCGAAAAGAAGTTTTGGTCGCATTGGAGAGAGATATAACTCACGGGGCTGTCAAGTCCACTCAAGATAAGATGGTGTTCGACTAAGACACAAGTTAGAAGTATGTCCCTGATGGACAGTGACTTAGAGGAATGGTGATGAGCGAACTAGAATTGACGAGGAGGTCAAGTTCTTGGTCTGTAACCGCGAACTTGCCCTTGGTTATATACTACAGGGAACACAGCCTTGTGTCTACGTGTACAAAGAGCGAGTCACAACTAATTTGATATTGGATGTGAAATGAGAAGCGTTAGTCAGACTTCTGGAACATTCTGAGATCACGTGACATATGACTAAGATACCCTGATGACAAAGATTAGATAAGAGATGACACATCCATATAACTGTTCCATAAAAGGTATGTGTCTAAAATAAAATATATAAAATGAAGATAATATTTTGGGAAGCGTGTCAAGTCATGACAGGGGCTGTTACAGGAAGAAAAGGCAATCAAAGTCTCAAATCCGACATCAATACTCTAATAAATGTATCTAGGACAGGTCTGCAAGTCTCACATTTCACACAGCGCTAGCTAAATGCACGGGAGACTTGTTTATGCAGATGTATGTCGGCCAACTGAGAGGCGCCCACGCCCACGCCGCATCAGCCAGTTTAATTCCTAGCAAGTTTGGAGGACACGAGCATGGCCAGGTGGGAAGAAAAAGGTGGTACACGTCAGGCACTACACAGGATGATCATGGTCAGGCGTAGGGCTGTCCATAATAAAAATAGAAATGGAGTAGATCGGCTAGATAACGATAAAATACTATTTAATAGTGTAATCTGAGCAATGACCGCATATCAATACTATTAGATTAGATTGCTCCACTAACGAATAGTAATCAAATAGTATTTCAATATATTAAATTACTTTTGGCCTCGTCGGAAACTCATCGGAAGGCGCATACATCACAGTGACGGCATGGTTTTGCAAGCTCAACTTGTCGTTGTGCACGTTGCAACTCAATTTTGACGAGTACCTCGTGTGTTCTGCATCGTCTGGCGTTGGCATACCGCCAATACACGCGCCAGTCACCACACCTATCTATACAGACTAGTGCAACTACGCACACGCCGAGCGGTTAGCAACTCACCAGCTCTCATCCACGACTAGCACTAGAGATTGTTACCATTGCTTCTTGTCGTTCGCCGGGTGGATCATGGCTTCCCGTTCTATGCTCGACGCGACCCGCCATACTCTGCATCCGTCAAAACGGGCCCAGCGCACGAATTGGCGTGCCCATCCTTCGAAGCATCCCACCTCGGCCTTCTTACATTCTACTCCGCCGCTTTCTACCCTGCCATAGACGCTTAGAAACATGTACAGTATAAACCTTTTGATACAGACGCTGATTCCTACAAACTGCTAGCGCTCAAGCACATTCGCCCGTCGTCGTAAGAATGGGGTGCGATTCTCTTCGGAGTGCCCACTGCCGGCGGCTCTGCTTGCGGCGTAAAACGGCCACGACCAGTGTGTGGTCATTGGTGTTATCCGGGGCCACCCAGCGGCATGTGTGGTGCCAACGTTGGCCAACGACCGAGGTGAATACAGGGGGTTATTCGTAGGGTACTTGACGCCTGCAAGTATTGATTAGTATTTGATTAGTACTAATTAGATACAAATAATAATCAGTAGTTAATCAGTAGCAAATCCCGGTCATGTGGTCTGCCGTATGACTAAGATTAGATTATAAAATAGTATTGAATACGTATTGATTACTATTTTGGACAGCCCTAGTCAGGCGCAAGCCGGATCCATCACCACACTTACCACGTGACCCCAGCCCGCCAGTCTTCAGGCTCGGTAGTAAGTAGTATGCATGCAGTTCCGCCGGCTACTACATGCGCTCTCCTACATTCAAAGAGACACGGATGTAGTCACAACTTTTGCAGGTCCCCAAAGAAGTGTATGATAGGTAATGAAGCCGAACTGCAAGCTACAACAGGCGAAAGGCACAAGGTTTCAAATCCAACTAAAACCAACAGGTCACATTCAAAGCAATCATATTACTGTTCACAATTTCGTTACACCAACAAGACATATTAGAAAATAGAAGACCAGACTTAAAAAACCAAAACTACGAGTTAGAGCACAAATTCTTTCAAATCATTATTCTTCCGCCTACATTTAGGAGCACTAATAAGCACACTTGTAGCACAAGTAATCGTTCTCCGTATCTATCACGTCGATAACCTTGACCGGGCGAGACAACCCGGTTGTTGGTAGATTCGACAAGAGAGTCACTTTGGGTGAGTTTCCAACCGGATAATCGTCATAGTGCGGCAAATCTTGCGTCTCCCCGCCTCCAATGGCATACTGGTTCCTGATGTTGCGTTTTTGCCAGCGAGCCCAGATGCAGTCGAGATTCTAGAAGTCGGATTAGAACGACGATATCGAAAGGCAACTATAAGCAGTACTCACGCCGTGGTGGAGGTAAAAGAGACAGTCGCCGGGGGACACAAGCGGGTTTGACATGTCCCTATAGTCATACATTAGTGTCAGAAGGAGCAACAGAATCTCGGACGCACCCTCCCATCATCAAATGAGCAGCGTTGTGCATCCCCTGCGCACGCACGCCGTCGATTTTATACGCGAAATCGGTGTAGTTGCCAACCGACCCGCTCACAATTGCTTCCAAAACCGAGGGCGTGAATGTATCCGTTGCGGACAGATTAGGATACAAAAACGGCAACGGAAAGACTGGAGCTCGGAACGGCTACGGTAGAATAATGAGATCAACGTCGATACTGCAACCTGGTTAAAAGCGTTCACGCACCATAGGATCAAATTTTCGCTGAACAGTGTGTGGATTGGGATACGCGCGGATCACATTCGCAAATGCGCCGTCCTTGACTTCATAGTTGGTCGAGCTGTTCCCGAATGTACCTAGCCCATGGGTTGCGCTCGAGTTGAATATGGGCGATTGTACAATACCAGTGTTTGTATCTGAAAGACAAACTCAACAACAGAAGCGTGAACAGGAGGCTAGCAATGAATACCTCGCGACCAGTCCCAGTAGGGGAGCGTTCCGTTATAACCACACTCGGTCTTGAGTGCTGTTTCAAAGGTATGAAGTAGCCATCGATGCCACGCAAAAAACACTAGCAGCAGCATTGTTAAGCGGTGGGCTTTAACAGACAATGGCGATACTTACGTCCCGTAAAATGAGTTAAGACGTTGACATCTTGATGAGTGTACACAAAATCGTCATAAAGCGACGAGGTCGCATTCATGGGAGGAATACCAGGCGTCGCACCGGAAGGCTGGAGGTTCGAACTATGTGGTTTGTTGCCCAAGCACTACAGTAGTCCCGGTATCTACGTCAATCAAACCGTACAGGACAGTAGTTGAGAAAAGAGCCAGACCTTCACGGCATCGATGAAAGCCTTCTTTTCAGCGTCGGTCGTATCGCGCCATTCCTTGCGGACGCTCAACGCTTTCGAGCATTTGGGGAGTGTAACCGACGCCGAGACCGCCGAGATAGTCGCGATGATGGGGACAAGAGCTAAGAAGCGCATTGCAGCAGGCGAGAGGGGGAGAGAAGAAGTTGTAGTGATGGGGAGCTATCGTCCAAGTCTTCCACTTTATATAGCCAAGTCATCGTGCATGAAAATCAACCAAGTCCAAGCCCAAGACGAACATTTAGAGCCACTCCTGAAGCGCTAATTCCGTTGACGGCTTGCGGTCCGCCATTCTGCACAACGCCGCGACGACCCTGAGAGTTGTTTGGGTAAGTGGCGAACCAATGACCCACAGAGGATGGTGGAACACGAGCGAGGGGTGAAGGCGGAAGCGGATGGATTAGTCAGTCCGATTCTAGCCCGACCCTGAAGTGCCTCGATCAACCGGTCCGAGGGTTCGAATGGAGATCTATGATCGGGGCAAGGAAGCAAATGACCATGACGGCGCTGTAAAGTTCTTCGATCTTGTGGCTCTGATACGCTCACTCGCAATCCATTTGCTGTCTTCAGCCAACCGGAGAATGTGGTGGTGAAATAATATGATATGTAGACCTGCTAGTCCCTCTGATTGCCGCCACCCAACCACCCGCCCCAGGCCTTACTCTTTTGAAAGCGATTCGAGCTCACATCGTATGCCATAAACAAGATCTGCCAAATGCCCCAGTATATCACTTTCCGACCGTCCGACCGCCCCGATGCGAACACTAACCTTTTGGCCTCAGGTTGAAGCGTCGAGTTAGCATAAACTAATATTTGCGCTCAATTTCAAGTGAACGTCCCGGAGAGCGCACATGAGCTCGCAGCGCCTCCTATCGCATATGTCGTTCCGTAGCGCAAACACAGAGTTCATGAATGAACAAAAGAAGATTCAGGAACCGTCTTGGCACAAGCACGATGTATGCGCCACGATCGACCATAGTTATTTTGAAAATCAAGATATTATCTTGGTTGGGAATAGTGCAAAGGTACCGAGCCTAATTCCACCCGATTAGGTTTGTTCGGCATTCTCGGGAGTAGGGTTGGTAGGGAGGGCGAGAATCGCCCCAGAGGAAGGGATTTCCTCGGCTTCGATAAGGGCTGAGTCAGGGCTTGACTCACGAAGAAATAGGAAAGAGGCAGGGAGCCCGCTTCCGAGGAGCTGCCTTATTAGGTAGGCTGACTCAACCAGACTGAGTTCACAGCCACCATGCCCAACAACTGACTCGCACCCCACCAAATCCCGCCCGGTCGCGGCGCTTTGTTTGGTACAAAGCAAACCCGGCGGTCATTTGGCCCGCCTAACGCGCTGGCGCGTTCCTGTTACGGTGCATCAGCCGGCCATACAGCCCGCTCCTTGCCCGCATTTAATGTATAGTACTGACTCAAATATAACAAATCGCGTATTGAACATTGTGAGCCACGGCAATCGTCTAAGTACAAAAGTAGGTATGGGGTTGACTTAATCGAAACCTCGCGAATCGATTCTCCTGGTATTTACAAGCGTTTTCGAGTTTGTCGCTAGATCTTTCGCAAATCGAATTCGATATATGGAGCCTATATGCACCTGCAACACTGGCACCGTCTGCCCTATCCACTCACACCTATCAGCGACTAAGTTCTCGGGCGCTTTCTATCCCAATTCTGGTGGCCCTTACGCTCATCCTGCAGCCTGGACATACCCAGCGTATTACGATGTACAAGGATCGCAAGCGGCTCTGACCCCAGCCAACAACCACGTAAGCATATATTCTGTCTCTGTGCCGTGTTCTGTAGCGAAATGCTCAAAACGTACTCAAGCAGACGCAGCCCCAGCAGCAGTATCATTGCCCGCCTCAGTACCAGACTTCGTACACATTCCATGCCCAAGGTAGGCGTTAAATAATCGACAATCGAGCGTATGTGAACTTATAGTTACTTACTTCGTTCTCTACGCAGAGTTTCACCCGGGCTCGAAACGATCAGCCGATCCAGCTCCGTACGTTGCTGCTACAAAGCGGCGTCGCTTAAAAGCGACTACAGCGACCAGCGGATCGAATCAGTATGATGCGGCCGCCGTGCAGTATGCGCAGGCACAGCAGGCTGCTGCCACCCTTCCGCCGACGTATTATACGGACACCCATTATGAGCAGTCAACTATGCGTACACGCGCCTCTCGTGCGACTGACTGCTGGTACTTTACGGCTGGAACTCACCTAACTCGGTTACCCGCAAGCGAGGAGGTGGCAGCCTTGTGTGTTGCTGATGAGCAGCGTGTCAGCAATAGCTCAATCGACCTACGAAAACCGTCAGCGCCACGTTTACGGTGCACCGAGTGCTTGTAAGTACCAGTCTACTGTAGTATGAAGAGCTGATGACACTAAAAACATACCGAAAAATAGAAAACTTGGTATCTAGCGTACCTGGAAGAACAACGACGAAGGTGGGGTTTCATACGGCATTCGCAGTCACCTACGAAAGCGGCATGCTTCTGCCTACCAGGCTGCTTGCGAACGAATCGGCTATAACCTTGAAGGTTTTGACGCTGCCGAAGAAGTGAACGAGCCGGTCACCCCACAAGGGATCTTAAAGTACCTTGTCGAGTGGTTTGCAGAGGACGACATGGTAAGTAATAGGCACATGCTTTATGTCTAACTAATCACAATATGTCTATGTCTTAGTCGTTCAACATGTTAACACACCGAGGGTTTCAGCGGTTTTTTAGCTACATTGCACAAGGGAACGCCTCCGTAAAGGATATCCCAGAGCGACATACCGTCGCAGAGCAAGTTGGCAAGCTATGCGAGGAGGAAAAACAGCGCATTAAGAAAGAGATACAGGTATGTATGTTCTTTAAGCGATACGTTATGTTTAACAGATCAGTACCCGTTTCAGAGTGCCCCTGGACATATCTCCTGCACGTCTGATGTTTGGACAGATGAAGCGCAGAGATCCTTTATGTCCATAACCATACATTTCATTACTTCGTTAAAGCAGATGGTTGATTATCTTATCGCTTTTCGTGTTATTGACGGTAGCCATGCCGGCATGTATCTTGCTGAAACATTCTTTAGTGTGCTGAATGAGTATGGCATGACGGATAAGGTATGCTTACTTGGCCTGCTATATGCGCTGCTCTTACAGAGATTCATACTCGTTTCAGTTGGGAATGATCACGCTGGACAACGCGGGCAATAACAACACTCTTATGGCCCAATTAGAAACCTATATGCTCAGTGCCGGAATTCGATTCCATCGGTACGGGAATAGATTACGGTAAGTGAGCATGAAAGCTTTGTGTATGCGTGGCTATAATTCTGACATTGAGTATTTAGATGCTTTCCTCACGTCATAAACCTTGCAGTACAGGACATCATCAAGTCATTATTTGACTCGGCAACAATATTCCAGACCACCCAGTTATCGGCTGGTATCTCTATCCATCCAGAGTACGCGTCGTATCTTGATTCGCTCTTATCAAATGTCGTCAGCCGTTGCCGGTCGACTGTTGTTGCCTTGCGACATGGTCAGCGACGCCAAGGGTTACAGAATACGATCCGAGACGGGAACCGCAACCGGATTTTCTATACACACAAGTGGGTCGACGGCAAGTGGACAGAGGTTGAGCAAAGTTTGCGCTCACTTGAGCTTATTCTGGACTGTGTCACCCGATGGTCATCAACCCGAGACATGTTGGATCGTTTTATCTATTTATATCAGGTATGTATTTACTCGGTTACTTTACATGTCTAACTAATACTGAGGGTCACTGCAGGCTGTTAGCAAGTATATTGCCTCTTCACCTGCGCTTTCCTCGCATACTATGTCGCACAAGGATCTTGAAGTACTTCAAGACATTCGGACTGTTCTTAACGCGGCGCATCGAACCCAGGAGCTGTTGTCTTCTGACAAGACGCCAACTCTTGCCTTCGCACTCCCCCTGTATCATGCACTAATCCAGCGCTGGAAGAAGCTTCAGGGCTCAATGCCAGCGCTCTCGCATTCGATTGGTCTCGGTATTGCTAAGCTTGAAGTGTACCTAGATAAAACGCGGACCTGCCCAGCGCATATACTCGCGATGGCGCTTAATCCGTCGATTCGATACTCGTGGATTGAGCAGCATTGGTCTGCAGACGACGCGGCAAAAGCGAAAGCGTTAGTTGAAGATCATGTAAGTACATGCATGCATGCATCTTTCATAGCAGTGATAAACTTACCTACAATGTATGATAGCTATTGCACTGTCTTGAAGAGCAGCAATCCAAGCGCCAAGCGGATCGCGAGACCGTAACCTCCACGCGCACGGGTAGCGATACAGCAAACGAACGCTTAAACCGTGGTTACGAAAGCTTTTTGGCCGACGAAGGCGATCTACGGCCGGCTGCAAGCTATTGTACTACTAACTACTGCCCCATCCCCTCGCTTCCCAGCTCCTCACCAACCCCGTCATCGACTTCAACCAGCTCTTCAGCTCCCGACGCTGTCGCATGTGGCTCTGATCCACTTGCTGGGTCCATTTCCGATGGCTTAGTCTCGCCGACCTATCCGTCTGACGTCAAGGCTCGTAATCGAGCAATTGTCAAGCTGGAACACGAAGCGTTCCTCGAGCAAAGGGTTGTACCACCCGAAGAGCTAAAAGGGATGAGTGCAATCGACTTTTGGCGTGTGAGTAGTAGCTCTGTACGTTGCGCCGACTTCGTGACTAACTGTTATGTTCTAGGCACGATCCAGCGACCTGCCGCTTGTTTATCAACTCGCATTAGATGTCCTGCCCGCTCAAGCTTCGTCGGTCTCATCCGAGCGGGTTTTTTCTTCAAGCAAAATGACCTGCACGCGAACTCGTAATCGCATTTCGACCGAGACTGTTGAGGCGCTGCAAATACTGAAGCACTCGTTGCGACGTCGCCCAAACGTGCCACGATCCGCTGCTACCCGGACTCTCGACTTCATGGCTCACCACATCGACAACTCTTGGGGCGACAGCGCAGTCTCTACGGTGCCAATTGACTCAAATTGATGTATCTTTACATATATGTACTATAATTACTACTTTTGTTCGTGACCGGTATCTCGGTCAGTCCCTCTGAGTCAGCACCGCATACGGGCAGATGAAGGGTCTCCCTCTGCTTCTTCTGCTTCGGAGGACCTTTGTCATCAGGGACTAAAGAGAGCGAGTGGCTCTCGGTTAAATCCCCACCAACCCTACTCGGGAGGACCTGGAGTCATCACGCACCGCTATCACCCCTATCCTAAGTCCGGAATTTGTCTTGGCTTGGTTGATATGACAAGCCCGGGAGATTTGCCCGGCGGATTAGACTAAGTAGCTCCAATCATGCTAGGTCAGTTTCGGTAGCCGGACAGGTACCCAGATGTTAGCAACTAAAGTTGTAGTCGGATATATAGATTTTCCGGTGCCAATGAACGACTGTTATTACATTGTTTCTACCTACACTTATCTACTCTAGTACTATTTAGTTGTAACTTGCAATTGTGTTGTAAGGTCATCGCACTTTTCCAATGGTTCACATCTGATCTGAAGTATGAACGGGAAATATACTCTCCCATGTCAAGCTTACATGAAACGGTATTACTCCTATACAGTACTAGGAGTATTACTATGCCAGACCCATTTCTCGCCAGGCCAAAATCAGTACCCTTTCTCGCCACTCCCGCATTTTCTCGACGTCCAGCAATCGGTAAATTCTAGTTAAAATGCAAGCGGGTGCGAAATGCTCCAAAACCGTCTGTGCGCAACTTTCACTCTGAAAGTTGCTGGGGAGGCTGAGTTATTGAGCATACAATCTGGAAAATTAGAGGTGAGCCGAGCATCAGCAAAACTCGGGACGCTCAGGGTCAATAGACAAAGCCCAAAGGCTACGTCTAGTTTTTGAGACAGAGACTCTTGACCATATGTACTACCCTTATCTTACTATCCGACTCCGTTTTACTTAGTCGGTGAGGGGCAATGGGTGGCTTGGTCGCAAAAGTCCAGCTACTCGCCAGCTATATCCGACGGGAACGTTGCCGGATGGAGATTGTACTAGTCCAAATCGAGCTAGGCGTGTATCTGCCATCGCTGCGACTGGCTGGTTGCTGCACAGCCGATCACATCCGATACAGGCTGGCGGCTTCAGGGCCTGGCGAGAAATGGGTCTGCGACCCACCGAATCGTCTGAGCCAATGTGTACGCAGCTTGTGTCTAAAATATTCCAGGCTTCGTCAGTTGACAGAAAAGATGCGTAGGTGGCTTCCTGCTCGGTTTTTTCACCCGAAAGCGCCGTTTCGGTGGACTCGTACTATGAAGCACTGAAAACTGGCGAGAAATGGGTCTGTCATAGTATTAATCGAATAGAGCACATAACCTCATATGGCCTATTAGAGATGAGGGGGTTCGACTGAAAAAAATGCGTTTAGGCTAAGCTGGCAGTGACGCTTGACGAAGTGTTGAGCATGAGATGTGGCGTAGGGTTGAATTGTTAAGTAGAACTACTAAAGCTT
>WSTJ01001227.1:0-14206 GCA_019623705.1 Ceratobasidium sp. 428 | reverse complement strand
CAAGGTAAGTGTGATCTGGAGTCTCACCTATTTCACCGCCGATCCGCCTGCACCTCCCCTCGATCATAACCATTCGACTCATAAACAGACTTCGCAGCCATACAATATTATTGCGGACAGCTGATTGGCTATGTCATATCCGTCGAATCAGCCTCCTCGACAAATCTCATCGGCAGGACTCGAACGCACCTCGATGTTGATCAACAGACTCTTGTCTCTCGACCGAATTGACCCACTCTCATAGCGTTCCGCAGCGTTATATAAGTGTAAACTCATATATCAGCAGACAAAAGCCAAGCTATCGTGATACAGGTCGGTGCTCGGTCAGGTTAGAGTGGTAGTCGTGGTTCGGATGAAGGAGAAGATTCGGCGCTTACAAGACCGTCACAGGGTTTCGTCATCATAGTCCCCGTGGCAAGTGGCAAATCGCTCCATTGGGTCTAACGCGCGATGCAATGCAGGATCCAAACCGATGATTCGAAGTCGAATAGCCTGAGACTCCGATACGAAACTGGAAATCATCTAGACCACCATCCGAAATGGGATTAATGGCACACTGGCTGAGCTCCCACCTCTGGGCATTTGCAATACTACAGAACATTGTATCGTTTTGTTATGTATACATCATCTGTTGCTCGATTAGGTATGTATGAGGGCCATAGATTGACACGAAAGGTTCCTCAATGAACTCATATGGATGACGCCCACGCGCCAAGTTACCGCACAAGCAGCATACACAATGGATCACTCCTAAACGTCCAAGTGCTTGGAGCGAAGCAACCTATACTCTCAAGTTTTGGCAGGTGCGTGGGTCAAAAACGCAACAAAGCGGTCCTACGAAACCTCTCTTGCTTTTGTTGTTCATATCGTGCTTCAACCCCTACGTTGTTGGCAGCATAGATCGAAGAAAAGTGCTAAGCCAATCGCTTTGAGTCCATACAGGAAAAGAAACAGACTCACAAGCTTAGAAGTCCATCCAACTAAAGCCATGGACCTGCAATTACGAACGGCGTGAAACCCAAAGTTCAATCGTTCGTCGGCGAACCACTCGCTCAAGGCTCCTAAACGGGACATATTCCAAGCGAGAGAACCGGGTCGTTGGAACAGTCGACTCCGCTTTCGCCTAAGAACTGGGTTGTCGTATAACCGGTAAGACCTGCTACCTTCGGTTTCCGCTCGTCCAGCTCCGCGTTGTGAAAGAGCCGGACACCGACGACCTCTCCGCGCAAATAGATCAATCATTCCCCCACTTGTTCTTCTCGTTTGAACTTCCATTGTAAGTGATTTCGTTTGGGAATGGTGGCCTGTCGCGGTGATAGTGGATTTGGCAAATTCCATAACAGGGAGCGTGACGAGATAGGAGCACAACAATGAGACATATAATGAAACGTTCGAATAACTTTTGAGTAAGAGATGCCACGCACTGATGGAAGATTCTAGCACTATCCGTTCACGTCTAGACCTCCCCCAGTAAACACGACAGACCTCATCCGGATTCCCCTTTTGGATCTCGCATCAGAGCGCATTAGCGTCAAATTCGATCCGCGATTTGAGGGGCAAAGTACACAGTCCATGTTCTATAAGTACGTCGTTAGACCATGAGTCTGCGTTGTAGGGCCTCAGTAAGCTCAACACAGCCGTGAAGTTTCGTTACGGTTCGTCCAGAGATGGCGAGACACTCAGTCTACGAGTAGCGACGAGAGGCTAGGTAGTTGAGCCTGAGATTGTGTAATATTAGCGCAAGAATCGATGCCCATGAAATGGAGGCTCTAGAACGCAGCTATTTTATTACCGACCCAGCCGTTCCCGACGTCTCACAAGCAACCCCCAGGTCAAACGCGTCGTACGCGTCGTGTTGAAGTTCATGCTGAGCAAGGGACTGTTCATACTGTTTTATGAGTTTAACCATTCTCGAAGAGATGTTGACTAACCTCGCTCAAGACGCACTCCATCGCCACAATGCAACAGAATCCTCCACCTGGCAGTCATTTCGCCTTCACCTGGCTAGATTGTCCGGTTTTTCAGCAGCTATTTGCTACCGTCTAGATCTGTGTCGATTATTTCAGTGGCCGGGATGTCAGTTGTGCTCGACCTACTGAGCGTTGGTGATAGTTTGGACGAGGAGATGACTCAGCGCTTGCGCTCCGGGGTCTGAGTCAGCAGGGCTCCAACTCCGTAAACGCCGAAGTTGAACGGTACTGGCTCTGGTGGCAATTGCATCGTGGGCAACGTGAGTTACCGAGTAAAGTTTCGGAGATCGATGTTGGGGGACCGTTCGCCTCGACCCATTGCGCGAGCACAACCGTGACTACCCCATGTCAGTCCCCGCCATGAGGACATAGGTTCAAAATATCCTATTAGACGTTTCAGCCAGGAGTTTCTCGTCCAGCTTCTCTTGCAGTGGTAATTCATCAGGTTTGACATGTCCAGCCAGCCTCGCCTCGCTGTAACGCAGCGACTGCAGGACGGGATCAAATACAGTGTTAGCTAAGCCAATTCAGATACGTTCTAGAACTTAACCTCGTGGAAAGTATCTCGACCCATGCGGCAGAATGGATAAGAGTCCATCGTTCGCCGTAGAAGCCCCAACGCTACCACCTCCAACCGTTGACTACTGTCGCCGTTAAACTGCATATATTCACCGTATCCGCTATGTTTGCGAAGTTCAAACGCAAGTCCGACCGTGCTAAAAATGCACTTCGCAGCATGTTCAGGTCCCCGAGCCCCGAACCTCCGGCTATCGCCTTGGAATATACGAGCTGGGAAGGACTAGACATGCTCATTCGCTGGCTCGACGACAGTCCCGACAGGTTTGAGGGGCTCAAACCCGTGATAGACCGATTCTCAACCTGCGTGAAGATATTTGATGTAAAACACTCGGTGGTCAAGAAGGGTTCTTCAAGCTTACAGTCTATTACTAGGTTCAGGCTCGCACTCGCCATGAGTACTCGCAACTGGGTATAGATATGGACGAGCTGTTTTCTCGTTTGGCTAACGAGTCGAGTTCACCGTGGTTGTCGCCGTATGGGAGCCGTGAACGCATTGCGCCATTTGCCCAGTGTGTTTCCTATTGACAAAACGACGATATTGAGCTCACGGGTCATGTTAGGAGCCTCGACTGTGAAATCAAACCGCTGGTTGATTATGCAGAAAGCAATGTAAACGCAGAAGAAGATATGGCCACGAATGAGCTGAACCAAGTGCTAAGACACTACCGCCGCATCCGAACGTTGTTCGCAGTATTCTTGGTGAGTCGAGATACTCCTGTTATTTGGTCGTTATGGAGCTTAGTTAATGCTGTAAGATGTGTGAAAGCCCCGCGGTATGGAAGCGTGAAAGCGCTGAAGAACTTGTAAGCTGTGAAAATCAATCACGAACAAATAACCTGACGAGATTCCGTCTATGAACGACCCAGTTTGACGCTCTGCCTCACGTCCCGCAAGCAAGCTATCTGTGTGCGGGTCCGGATGCTGTGTCCCGGAACGGATGTATGCCGCACACTCGCGAAGATGTGCTCAAGGATCTTTATGAGTGGGTGCGCTACGGAAAGTCCCAGAACATACGATGGCTGAACGGGACAACTGGAGCTGGAAAAACGGCCGTGGCGTACAGTCTGTGCGATCACCTCAAGAGTCGGGGTACACCGTTCGCTAGTTTCTTCGGTTCTCGACAGATCCCGTCATGCCGGGACGTGAAACGGGTCTGGCCTAGCATCTCTCACCAGCTTTCACAACAGTCCCTTCCGTTCCGACGTGCGGTGTGGCGTGAGCTGACACAGCGTCTTGACGTTCTGCATATACCGGCTGCCAAACAGTTCGAACAGCTCATCGCCGCGCCGCTAGGTAAGGTCGGTCACACGTTCAGTAGCGACCCAGTGATCGTAATAGATGGGATCGAGGAATGCGACGACAAAGATGAGATATATCGACTGTTTAGGATTCTGGTCGAGCGAGCGCCGACGTTACCCCTCAAGCTCCTGATTAGCATTCTTCCCAGCCGGATGACGCACAGGTTCATGCGTGGTACACCTGGCGAACGACACATGTTCGAACTACGTCTCCACGAACTCGATAGGACTATTGCCCGGGCTGACGTTAGGACATATCTAGCGGCCAATCTTGAGAATCTGGCGCTTTCTACGACTGAACTGGACCGGCTCGCTCAGCGATCTGGGGCTTCGTTTGTCTATGCGACTGCACTAGTTCGATATCTAGCTGAGGCTGACTCTTCCGGGCAACCCGATCGACTTCTGTGGCTTCTCACTGGGTGAGCAGGACATGCTAAAAAATGGGTCCCGAGTTATGTATGTTTTGACCTTCTTTTTCGTGCTATAATACCGGAAAACTGGCATACCCGTCTTGATTTTCAAATATATCCAGTATGTTATTTCAGTGGCCATTTTTAAGTCTTATTTCCCTATTTTTCTCTGGCTACTCTCGAAGCTCTGTTACCCCTGTTTTTCCGGCTATGTGGCGACGTATTTTTTGGGACCTTCGGCCGTAATTTTGGAGCGTCTGTGAGGCGAATTCTGGGAACACTTGCACAAGTTTTTCGAGTAGTTTTGGGGATTTTTGGTACATACTCAACACATTCTGCTGGTCTCTCGTGCTGGTTCAGACGAATTTCAGCCCAAATTAGACAAGTTTTCCAACAGTTCCGACGTACCAAATTGAGTTTTAGACGACCATTTTCAGTATTTTATGACTTAATTAAACAACTATCAAGTGCATTGGATCCGCACTATTTTTTGGGTGGACAGAACCTAAAATTTTCAATCCGATTGCGAACGGCTGGGATAAACAGTATATCTTGGTACAAATGTTGATACGTTCAAGACTAAAAGGTACAGGAAAGTGTTGAAAATCAGGTTATGGTTGCGTGTAAAACACCTCAAAGCGGTCTAAAAATCAGGTGATGAGTGGGAGATAAAAGACTAGGAGCGCCGGAAAACCGCGCTATAATCTAGTGTAAAACAGTTTTAAACACACGGAAAAGTAGGGTCAAAGCGGCGCATAAAAGAGGCGTGATGGCACGAAAAAGCAGCGCCGGCAGGTAGGAAAAACTAGAACGGGGTCGAAGAACACTCTGTAAAATGCAACAGAAGGATGCAAAAAACGAGTCGCATCCCGCAAAAAAACAATTTAACATTACCTGTTTGTTGCAATCCCCCACGCCATCATTGCCAGATGCGGCGTCGCCTTCAGGGGTACATACGTCGCTAGCCCCCCGGTTTGGCAGGGCATTTCGCAGCAGCAATCGTATTAGCCTACATGCGAGTCCAATACGGCAAGGTTGGCATACCGGAAGAGTGCGTCGAGGTGAACCTAAATTGTTACCTGCGATTACACACTTTGGTTGGGTTAGTAAAACGGTGATGTAGCTGATAGCACGTACTGTGGAGCCGCGTGTTCTTGGCAGTAGCATCGACTCATTTGTTACTAGTTGAGTCGAAAACCCCTCGTTGGCGAGTAGGCTAGAGGCCGGACCGTTATGTTCCTTGCCTGTGTCACCACACTGTCCCCTTGAGGGCGACCTGGGGAGCGTGGGTGTTGTCATCAGTGCTTTGCAAGTGCAAGTTTGCCCTTACTCACGTTGTGGAGTGAGAACCGGGGCGGAGAAGCAGAGCGGACTGAAAATATAATGTTAGCGGAAGAATATAGACGAGGAAAGGGCTAAGAAAGGGAGCACTACACTGAGGACTGCGCTGGAGAGGCACGCTCGCGGCGTGGTGGTGGTGGCTAAGTGGAGGCGAGCGAGACCGCCCCACACTAGATTTACATCCGAGCAATGACGATTGTGATGTCAGGCTGTGTTCGGCTGATCGTCATGTGACATGCCGGCTGTTTGACTTAAACTTTTCGACGAGCATGATCAACTTACATGGCTCCGCTCCTGGCGAGCCTCATAGCCTGTAGACGAGAGCACGACGAGCTTCAGCGACGCCCACCCTCACAGCGACCCCTCCTCATGGCTAGCCTGTGCCCCGGCCCCGCCGTCATCTAGCGGGCCAACTCGCTCTAGGTGTCGGACACGCCCCACACCAGCGCTAGCAGCACCTCCACCTCTGCTGGCCCGTGTCCAGCATCGGCGAGAGCATCTCCTCACCCCTCAAGCCCGCACTCTCGCTCCCCATGCCCGGGCGCACGGCCCGCCCGCTGTCTATCCCGCCCTCGCTCTCGCCCCTGACTTCACCCGGACTGACAAGCACGAGCATGCTCCGGCTCCCGCACAAAGAGTCCCACAGCGCGCTCGGTCAATCTCGCAAAACCGGTGCCCGGCTCGAGTCTGTCGTTGACCAAGTTCAAGAATACACCCTCACGCGAGCTCGGTCGCACCCGGTCCACCTCTGACGCCGACCCACAGCCGCCCCCCTCGGCATTTAACACCCGCCGTGTGTCCGACGATGGCTGGGTGTCGGTCTCCATTATGCCCGCAAGCTCAGAGCGCTCGCCTGCTGGTACGTGCGTTTACGCTTCGGACGTCATTCTCGGTCTAGACGATACTTACGATTCAATTTCTTGCGTTTCTTACCTACCTTGCTTCCGCCTTCTTCCCGGATTTGACAATCTTTTGGCCGGTCTGTGGGTCCTTCAGATGTCATTGTCTGTACGGCCCCGCCTCCACATCAACCGCGGCGCCCAACGGCAGGCGCTCGTCGGCCGGCAACGTCGATATAAAATCTAATGCCAAAACCCCGGCCCCGGTTCCGACGCCCACGACGACCAAGCCCCGCGCCAGTGCAAAGTTTTTTTAGACGTTTCATTAGAGTCAAATGGACTGATGTGATGACGGAACACTACCCAACCATCAACGATCCCGATGGTCACTCACAACGCTCCTAGGCCTTTCTGTGTTCTCGCGCCTGGCGCTGTTCCGCAACCGACCACCAGGCCTCCCCTGCCCCCGACCCGCTCGCCAGAAGCGCGCCTGCGCTGGCTATCGGCGCCCCTCGCGCGACCCACTTACCTGACGTCGTACATGTCCCGAGTTGACCCTGACCTCGCTAATTACACGCGAGACCCTCAAGATACTGGATCTCGAGGCTATTCTACGCAACCCCCAGCTTCGTATGTATTCTCCTTTTGTTCACATATTCCGAGCTCACATGATTCAGGCTATAATTTCCTCTTCGACCCTAGCCTCCAGTTCTGCCCCACCTCGGGCCGCAAAAAGCGTGAATTTACTAAAAAGCACTGGCAGGCCGTCCAGATCGAGGTCGACACCGGATGCGTATGCACCAGCTTCGACGAACGCGGCCGGCGCTTGCCCTGTGTCTGCCAATCCTCGGCCTCGTCGAGCTCCCGCCCGCCCTCGTCCTCGTGCATTCCACCGCTCGTCAACAAGCTGTGCCAAGTCCTCCACTCGGTCGTGCACTCTGCTACCGCCGACGCTGCGCTCATCGCTCAAGAACTCAGGCATGATGTCTTTGACTCGCGCGGTGTATTTAGAACGCTTGGCGCTGTGCTCAAGCAGAATTGCGCACCCATGTGTGACCGTGTGGTCAAGATGGTGGTCACCGTCGCAGCGAGACACGGCGGAGGAGTCTGCGCCGTCCGAATGTCCCTCGAGATCCTCAAGCTTATGAAGCTCGTATGTCCCTTTACTGCCTTTGTCTCCCACCTCTCGGCTAACCTCGTATTCCGATCTAGCACATTGCAAACCGCCAGCTCCAGGCGCTCCGCCCGTACCTGCCCAAGACCGCCGTCGAATTTGAACTCAAAATGTTCCAAGAACGACACAAGCGTGGCCTACTCACATTGACCACGACCCAGGTCTCGCTCCGCAAAGCCACGCTCACCGTTCCATCAACGTCAACCCTGCCTTTACTCTCTCACGTGCTCACCGGCCTAGTAATCTTCCCTCCACCGACCAAGGTATCCACTCCACTCCCGCCAACGACCACGCCCTTGTCCCAGCGATTACCCCACATCACGCCTCTACCGGGTTATCCGGAGACGCTCTATCTCGACCACACCCGGCTCGCAGGTCTGACGGCCAACACAGCCAATCTCGGCGTGCTCTATATGCTTCTCATGCTCTGCCGCCAACTCGTGTTCTCCAACCCGTCCGGGCCACGACCCGAAAAAAACTGATCGTGCTCGAGGACTCGGTCGTAGACCGGGTCAAGTGCAAGATCTGGGAGGTCGGTCCCGCCCGGCTCGGCTTGTGCTTTTCGCCGGGCAAGGAAAAAGAGGGAGGCGCCGAGTGGGACAAATGGCGCGGGGATAAGGGACGTGATCCTGTTAGCAGACCGTCCAGATCAATGTCGATACTGGATACGTATGTACCAGCTTCAACGAACGCGGCCAGCGCTTGCCCAGCGTCTGTCGTTTCTCGGCCTCGTCAAGCTCCCGTCCGCCCCTGTCCTCGCACGTTCCACCGCTCGTCAACGAGCTGTGCCGTCTTCTCGTTCAGTCACCCCCGACGAAACCCGCGCGCCTCGTGCACGGCGTGCTCCCGAGTCCGACAAAGACTCTTTACCCGACGCGGATGACATCAATCGCGTATGGGAAGACGATCGTCGCGGGCGAGGTGACGAAGGTGAGGGTCTTGGCGATTTTGTCGAGGACGATTTGGACGAGGAACCGGTCATGGGCGAGGAGGAACAACGCAGGGAGAGACGCCGTGCGGAAAAAGAACGTAGGAAGGCTATGGGCGCCCGCCCCGAACTCGCAGGGATTGACGTCAGGGCTTGGGATGGAATTCTCGAGGTCTCTGAAGGCGGTACAGATTACGACTGGGCGTTGGACCATGAGGACATAGCAGAGTCTGAGTCGGTCTCAAAACCCGAGATGTCCTACCAGGATGTGAGTTCGTGCAGACCAGTAATGTCGCGTGATCATTAACGGGTCTGCAAAGGTCTTCGAGCCTTCCGAAATTCGAGCACGCCATTTGACGTTGGACAACGATATCATCCGAGCCGCTGATGTGCCTGAGCGCATGCAGCTCACCAACAGCACCCTCTCGGATACACCAACCCTTGCCACCACCGCCAAACCCTTCAGTAACAAGGAACTCGATGAAGCTGCCGAATGGGCCGCTCTCCGCCTTTCCAAGCGTACTCAAAAGGATTACTTCCAGCCCACCGGAAAACTACGCCCACTGCTCATGCAATTTATCCTGGCTGTCCGAAATGCGTTAGACTATGTGATTGACCAGTCTCTTGAGATTCCCTACATTTGGGTTCACGGACGCAACTATATCTCGCACTTTGATCTTTCGCAAGGCTACCGGCAACGAATCGAGCTACTCACCTGCGACGAAGTCTGAAAGTCGGAATTTTCCTGGCCTAAGCAAAGCCAAACCCGCCCCGACTGCGGAGCCCGTGAAGAACGCCACGCTAAGCAAGAAGGCCAACAACGGCACAGGTTCGGACGCGGAGCGCAGCATTACGACCATGCCGTTTGAGCAAACTCAATTCTTTTGCTCGTTTGCCGCGTTTTTTTAGGAGGATTCTACCGTTTTTTTCTCATAAGTTGGTACGTACTTTTGCTGTCAATCTTCTCGCAATTTTCAACACTTACTTTTTTCATACCAGGTAGACCTGTTTTTTGCGTGTCCATTTTTGATGCTCTTGTGGCTGTTTTTTCGCCTTCATACACTGAAATTTTGATTCATCTACTTCAAAATGTCACTGGTTTTTTAGTACGATCCTATTCAATAGTGCGATGAGACGGTTTCAGAGTTGAAAACTCCAAAAAAACGGTTTCTGAGATCACCAAAAACTCCATCTTTGACTGCGCCGTAAAATCTTCAGATCTCGGCTCCAGGCCAAGAGTGAAAATTTAGGGTTTTTTGACTGATTTGCCAGTTTCGCAAATATTGACCCAAAATTTGGGTCAGATCCTTTGTACAGTGTCTTGAGACTCCTGACGCAGTAGAGTCCAACATTGAAGACCCACAGGTGTTATATTCCCACTTAACCGGGACGTTGTTACGCGACAAACATTTGGAGGAGTCGCAAAGAGGCGAACTGATAAGGCTGCTTCATGCTGCGTCTCACCCAGAGGCTCCGCCAACGCTAAACACCACAGCCAGTCTACTGAAGATTGACTTCGCCAGCCACGAATCGAACATTTGTCGCCTGCTTCTTCCTGTTGTGTTCACTTCTGATCCTGGCGGATTGATGCTGTCACTCACAAAGCCGTTCGCACGATACCTACAGACCCATGCGCCTTTCAGTCAACTATCTCAAGACCTAGGGCAAGTCTGCACGCAGCTTGCGCGTGGGTGTTTCGATTTGATTCTGTCAGTGAGGCCGTCGTTCAACATATGTGACCTCGAGTCCTCGTACCAGTGGGACCAGGAGGTGCCATATCTCAGGGAGAGGGTGGACGATTCGGTACCTCCAGAGTTGCTGTACGCATGCCACAGATGGGCAGCTCATATAGCGGCTGTGAGAATATCTGACAGCATCGTGGGTGATTTTGAAAGATTTTTATCTACTCGGCTACTACTATGGATGGAGATACTGAACCTGAAGCGATCGATCCGTCAGGGCATGGAGATCATGTCAAGCGCGCAGGCGTGGGTACAGGTATGTGGTTTTGCTGGAATTGGCAGCCTCGTTACTGACTAATCTAAGGGAGAAGTGAGTTTGAACGGTATGCAAGATGCTGTGGAGGATGCCCGTCATTTCGTTGAGTCGTTCTCATCAGGGGTGATATCCGGCAGTACACCCCACATCTACCTCTCGCAGCTTCAGTTTTGGCCAGAGAATAAGTGGATATCAGAACGCTATCTCCACCAACTCAGAAACCTTGTAAACCAGACCCACGCAGATGGTCATACGGATTGGATCAGGTCAATTTGCTACTCTCCTGATGGCGCATACATTGCGTCTGGCTCTGACGACAAGACCATCCGGATCTGGGATGCACACACCGGCGGGCCTGTAGGTCAGCCACTCACAGGTCACACACATTATGTCCGTTCAGTTGCATACTCCCCTGATGGCGCATACATTGCGTCTGGCTCCGATGACAAGACCATCTGGATCTGGGATGCACGCACCGGCAAGCCTGTAGGTCAGCCACATACAGGTCACACACGTTGGGTCAACTCAGTTGCATACTCCCCTGATGGCGCACACATTGCGTCTGGCTCTGACGACAACACCGTCCGGATCTGGGATGCACGCACCGGCAAGCCTGTAGGTCAGCCACTCACGGGTCACACAGATGAGGTCAACTCAGTTGCATACTCCCCTGATGGCGCATACATCGTATCTGGCTCTGGTGACAACACCATCTGGATCTGGGATGCACGCACCGGAAAGCCTGTAGGTCAGCCACTCACAGGTCACACATATTCGGTCTACTCAGTTGCATACTCCCCTGACGGCGCATACATTGCGTCTGGCTCTGCGGACAAGACCATCCGGATCTGGAGTTCACGCATCGGCAAGCATGTAGGTCAGCCACTCACAGGTCACACACGGACGGCCTACTCAGTTGCATACTCTCCTGATGGCGCATACACTGCATCTGGCTCTGGGGACAACACCATCCGGATCTGGGATGCACGCACCGGCAAGCCTGTAGGTCAGCCACTCACAGGTCACACAGGCTCGGTCAGGTCAGTTGCATACTCGCCTGACGGCGCATACATCGTATCTGGCTCATGGGACGAGACAATCCGAATCTGGTTGGCGCCCACACGGCCAGAACCCAAACCAGTCCAGCCGTCCACTCCATCCCGACGCCCGGCTATTGAACCGTTTCGCCGCTCTTTCTGGACTGTTTCTAAGTCCGCAAATCGCACTACTGGCAGATCTCGGCCAAGTCATACCTACAAAGGTGATAACGAGCTGAAACAGCAAGGTACGCTTATGTTTCTCTTTTTTTACTCCCATTAGTGATATTGATGCGTCGCGCTTGCCCCTTTCACGTCAGCCGCAGCTATCCCCCCAATTACCGCTTCCATCACGAAATCGGTGTATGTCAGATGAGACATTATCAACCACTGTTATTTTGACATGGTGAATAACCCCATATAGGGTCTGTTATGCAATGGTTATGCAATACATGGGTGCGCCAGGTACCACCAGCCACCATCAGGCATGTAAAAGATAACAGTGACCGGTATTGGTTCACCTGACATACACCGATTTCGTGATGTCCCCACACGACTGGACGCTAAACAAAGACGGCTGGGTGGTTGGCCCGAGCCAAGAGCGACTACTTTGGGTCCCGCCAGATCTGCGAGGCAAAGTTGCACCGCCCCGCACCAAGACAATCATATCCGCGAAGCCGAGATTTGTCCTTGATTTCCGTAAGGCGAAGTTGGGACTCGAATGGCAGCACTGCTACAAGCATTCTTGAACAAACGATTAGCTATGTTCTGCGTCTGTTGTAAACAAGTTATCTACTTCTGCTCAATTGACCTGAGAAATGAATGGCCAATTACTTGACTCCAATGAGTGTACGCCGAGTCGAACTCCAGGCTACTGGCCAGATATTCGCCCGACTACATCTGCCTAGCCGTTTCCTCTGGGAAAATGTGCAGAAACCGAATGGCAGTTCAAGCACAGATCTCGGACATACGCTTTCACGGCACAAACAACGGCGTAAAGCCTTTGAAACTGTATTTTCTCTGCTCTGTCTCTACCCTGGTGCGACGTGAATATCATCGAAGATACCACCGCGCTCACACCAGAATTATACGACTGATAGACGATAATACGAGTACTGAACGACGGAAGTTTGTCGTACAAAGATGTTTTTGAGCATATAACAAGGTCCGCTGGTACGCAGACAGAATGCGAATCGAGCGGTTATTTGTCTAGTACATCATCCGTGATGGTTTCAAAAAGACGGTGTTTTTAACCTACCACGATGTTCAATCGAGATCGCCACCATGTAGCTCAACATCAAAACACAGCTTTTGGGCTGGGCCTGTATCGTCTCTTATCCTATGACTCATGGTGAGATAGCATACAAGGCATGTCAGAATGAGAAACAAGACATTCTGCGTGCGGTATCGGGCGTCCCGTAACTTGTGATTGAGTGGGTGCGACAAATGTCGCGATGCATCGCTCACCTTTTGCACACTTGATCCGCGCACACGGGCAGCGTGAAGCCGCTGAGGTCGTTTTACCAGATCGACGCAGTTGACATCCTATTCGCGGTCGACATCCAGACCAAGGGTGCAGATGAGCATTTAGGCTCGATCACGTGAGGTTGTTGTGATCGGAGATTGGACCGCACGACAGTCCCGCATCGCGCCACCACACCCTACTACCGTTCCGCCCCGTGGAAGGCGCCCAGGACGACGTCGACATCCAGAACCACACCTCACTGCACGCTTGACTCTGGACCAGACTAAGACCACGGGTTACGTAATCTCATGACCAGCGGGACTACTTCTTGGAGCCACCATCGGTAGCACGATGGTGCGTAGATGCAAACTGACTACGAATCAACTACCGAAGCTCAATACAACGACTCACCCCGGCGTCTAGCATTCAGTACGCAGGCGGGACTCGAGCTGAAGCTGGCACCTGGAGCACACCTGGCTGGGCATCGAGGGCGAGCGGTTGCGGTGGATACGAATGGTGTGCCAACGACGTCTCACACGGCTAACCTGGCAAGTTGGCCGCACTCTGCCCTCTCAAGACTCTCGCTGATATCTCATGCAGTACTAAGCTCGGTCAAACATCATACCCCCTCCTGCTTGTACGGTTATGGTCACCGAGTTTGCCAAGTCGATAGGCTACGCAGCTTGAGGTCTATCACCTCCATCAAATTGTCGCCCGAGAACAACGGCCCAGTACCCGTCTGCATATCCATATTTCCTCAACCTACCACGGGTCCCCCAAGGTCTGAGCTCCGGGATTGGATCCGGTGTATAAGTCATGGAAGAGGGTACGGTCTGCGCTCGCGCCTATTCCGCAACCGGAAGGCTCACGGCTTGTGTGCCCCTCTCTGCGTCGGTTTGTTCCTCTCCTGCTAACTTCATGTGGCTGAGCTAGCTGCTATTTTTGCGGTAACTAGGGCGAATTACACCATCGGAAACTCATACCTTTCCCGTTGGTCTAGCCACAAACTACCGAGCCACTCTCATTTGCAGTCGCCGACACCGGGTACATTTTGGATTGTCTTATGGGCGGCGACGGCGAAGGCGCATACTGCGAGTAATGGTATGTCTTGTCATTACCAACGGGATTTGGCTGATGTACACACTCATAGTGGATCTACCCCACTGC
>WSTJ01001226.1:0-14212 GCA_019623705.1 Ceratobasidium sp. 428 | reverse complement strand
TTTGTGTTCCTGTGCTGTGCACCTCGTGGTTCGACTTGTGTTCGTGTAACGAGTAATAAATGTAGTTCAAAAAAAAATAAAAATAAAATCCACCATCATGTGACACAAACACCACCATATGCAACAATCGCTTTTATGTTAGCGCCGACAGCTGTTGCAGGCCCTGGGAAAATCGAAAACACATTTAGTACAAGTGTTAAAGCGTCACTTACTACCTAAACAAGCCTACACCATGCACTATTCCGGCTTACTATAAGCTGTTGTGGCTGGTTGAGCAAGGTGTCTCACACCGCGGGGGTTCAGACGGCGGGATGTGTTGGTGGATGACTAATCTCGCCGATTGTTTCATATGATGGTAAATCACGTGTCTGGCGACACTGGCCGCGTTGCCGCTCACCACTCGCTCATCTTCGACTCTACAGACTTGATATTTTGCACAATAGCTCTTCTCGTCTATAGCTAGCGTTTTACAAAAAGGTAGAAGATTCGGCGGTCAGTGACTGAAGTTACAGCCGCGACAAACAGATTGTGTCACATGGTGGTGGATGACTGTAATCAAGAATTTATTGTCGAATGAAGGCCAGGCCTTATGTATCGACATCAGGTACAAAGAGGTGGTGCGATGAGAGGAGAAGAAAACACAGAGGTATCGGGTCAAAGGCAAAACTTAGCTCATAACTTTGACATATCTTATAAATCAGCTCCCTCGGTGTATGAACATGCTCACAAAGGAGTGCGTGGGGCGAACTGATGCAATTGGTTGCACAATGGCTGCTTCATTCTGCGAATCATTCCTTACAGTGTCCTATATGGAGACGAGTGAGTAGTATTCTCATCTTTTAGCGGCATAGCTAAGCTCGAGTAGACCGCAACCCATACGACATGTCTAAGGTCAGTTTGCGTACAGGTATCTAAATAGACTACTAGACTAATAGCACTGTTTAGCCTTGTACCCCTGAAGAGCTTTCGGAATCACTATGGTATCCTTTTACGAAGCACATCGACAGCTTTCTGGATCGCCCTGAGACTAGGAAGGCCCTTGGGGTCCATCCATCTATCGGCAATTATACTGGTTGCTCAACAGATGTTGGGATCCGTTTCTCAGAGAGTATGGATCAGTTCCACTCGAACCAACACTACGTTGCCGGGTTATTAGAGCGTGGCATCAGAGTGCTGATCTATGCTGGAACATACGACTATATTTGCAGTTGGGCCAGTCACTCATGCCGAGACTACTGTTCTATCGATAGCTGACCTCAGTCGTGACTTATAGGTGGGCAACCAGAAGTGGACCCAAGACCTTGACTGGACGGGAAGAGACGCATATACCGCCGAAAAAGACCGCGAATGGACAGTTGATGGCAAGACTGCCGGAATCACGCGTTCTGCGTACGGACTAACCTTTGCGACGGTCAAAGAAGCTGGGCATATGGTAAGCAACTTTTTCCGCTAAGCCATTCAATTTTTAACTCTGGCATAGGTCCCCTACGACAAACCAAAGGAAGCCCTCGCGATGTTAACAAGGTGGCTTGAGGATAAAGAGCTGTAGGTTGAAATCGGAAAATGTCTAAGTGTACGCCTTGGGTTCTGCCAATTGATCCATGTACTATACAAAAGAAAAGCTGGTGAAATCCCTACTACGAATAGAGTCTCCCAGTAATTTTGACCTCGGAAGACTTGAGTACTGTTGGAGTACTGCATTGAGCCTAGCGCTACAGTATAAGTCACGTGCGGCGTCTAAGTCCTAGCGCATGTGCTTACCCCTCGAAGCCCCTCGACCACAAGAACTGTACATGAGGTGCAGCGACGGACGTCAGACTGACCATGTGGTCCGAATCCAGGGTCTCCGGCTGATCGAGCTGGGCTTTATAAGGTAGCACGGCTTCGTGCAAATAGTCCCATCTGCTCCCCCCATCGACAATCATGAGGTGTGGAGCAAGCCTTGCTATACTCACGAGCTTTATCCTGGCGACTGCTGCAAATCAAGTACCCCTGAAAGCTCCTTGGCAGCCCCCTACAAGCCCAATATACCAGAATATTTCAGCATATGGCTCAAGCGTACAGCGGCTTGAACTGTCCTCGCTGTCTGCCGATGATTTTACAGTAGCCGGGCACCAATCGTTTCCGACCCACCAAATTCGCGTGAAACGGGTCAAAAACTTCTGTGATACCACAGTCAAGTGTGTACTTTGACTCTATATTGCCTTTTGACTATAAATAACTCGTCATGGATCGCTAGAATGTACTCTGGTTACCTTGACGTCGACTATGGTGCAAAGCATCTGTTCTTTTACTTCTTCGAGAGCCGCAACCAGCCGGACGCCGATCCTGTCCTTATGTGGTGGGTTTAGTGCTTCACCTAACACAGTTTATTTGCGCTGAAATGACGCACCACATATCAAGGATCAACGGGGGACCGGGATGTTCGTCTTCATTGGGACTGTTTATGGAACTTGGACCATGTAGTATTCACGGTCCTCCGAAAGTTGGCTCGAACGGAACAAATTGGAACCCGTATTCATGGAACGACAAAGCAAACTTATTCTTCTTGGATCAAGTAGGTGTAGTTTAGAGTTGTGATAGTAGGTCTTTCTAATTTGGCCATGTCGGGCGTTTAGCCGTATGTGCACTCGAAATTATATAGTTAACGTATCTGATTAAAGCCGATTTCAGTGTTGGGGTTGGATTTAGCTATGCGGGTATGTGCTATCAGATATATAAACAATTGTCTGACAGAGTATTTAGACTACGGGGAGACGGTCAGCACTACCGAGGAAGCGGCTAAGAATGTTCAAGCATTTGTCACGATATTTTTCGAGACATTTTCCAAGTTTAGAGGGGTACGTACTATGAGAACTTTGCGTGCACTACACTTACGCTGGCCATGGCTTGACTGGTTAGAGAGAGTTTCACATGTCTGGTGAATCGTATGGGGTAGGCACGATAAGCTTCACGAAACCCAGTCGATTAACCGTCTCACCTAGGGGCGTTACCTCCCTGTATTCGCATCTGAGATCATGGACCAGAACAAGCGTGCTGAGGTCGGCGGATTTGTTCCAATCAACCTCAAGTCAGTTCTGATTGGCAACGGTATGACCGACTTCAAATCGTAAGTTCAACCGAAGGATAGACGGCCCGAGTAGTGATTTATCCATGCACACACCAGGATGTTCGAGGCTTACTACGAAATCCAATGTAAAAACTTGTCGATGGTTCCGTTCCAAGATATTAGTAGTTGCGTTGCAATGAAACAAGCTGTAGGTACCCTGTTGTTTGAAGTACTAGGTATTCACATTTGCGCTTCTCAGCTTCCCCGTTGCCTAGACATGTACACCAAAGAATGTATTGACAGGACAGATACTGTCGGCTGTGCAATGGCCGCCAGATTCTGTCATTCAACTCTTGACATGCCTTATAGGAACATGAGTGAGTTATTGTGCTAGCGGTGCGGACTAAGCTTATTGTACTGCAGATCGCAACCCGTACGACATGACCAAGGTTAAATTATTTTTGCTCGACGTATAACCCTACACTGACCAGCTACTACAGCCTTGCACTTCGGAGGAGCTTTCTACCTCTTTATGCTACCCCTTTACGAAGCATATCAATAACTTTTTAGATCTGCCCGAAACCAGGAAGGCACTTGGGGTTCATCCATCTGTCGGCAATTACACGGGTTGCTCAAGGGACGTGGGAATTCGTTTCTCACAAACTCTGGATCACTTCCACTCGAATCAGTACTACGTCGCGGGGCTGCTAGAGCGGGGAGTCAAGGTGTTGATATATGTCGGAACTTATGATTACATCTGCAACTGGGTAAGTTGTATGTATATACGCGGTATACTAATTGCTTATGGGGTTGCTAATTGTAGGTTGGGAACCAAAAGTGGATCCAGAGTCTTGACTGGACCGGAAGTGGCGCATATACTGCCGAAAAAGACCGTGAATGGACAGTCGATGGCAAGACTGCCGGAATCACACGTTCCGCGCACGGACTAACATTCGCAACAGTGAATGGAGCTGGACATATGGTAAGCAGACTTCTTTTGCCGAACCTTCGGGTTCTAACTTTAGTTTAGGTCCCTTATGATAAGCCAAAGGAAGCTCTCATTATGTTAACAAGGTGGCTTGAGGATAAAGACCTATAAATTACAAGACCAAAAACGCCGGGTATGGTGCCCTGAATTTGGGTAGTTGATTCACGTCCATGAGAGAAAATGCCGATAAATATATTACTACAATTGGACTTTCCGTATAAACCTGGTGTCTTGGAACTTCGATAGTGTTTATGGGATTGGTGCTACGATGCGAGTCACGTGTGGCGCCTAAGCCCAACGCGTCCCATCCTCCAGCTACTACAGTAGAGAATTCTACTCGTGGCCTTAAACCTTGATACGACCGCTACCGTACTGCGTCAAAATGATATACAGGTTATCCGCCCTGTTTATGGTTGCAGCTAGCCTCGCCGCTCTACCTGGGGACGTATCGTTTGTCGGCCAACCACTGTTACTTGGATCCCAGCAACCACTAGAAACTACGCCCTTGACATCTCATGCTACTTCCCTGTCCACTTATAGCTCTCGCGCTAGAACGTCGCTCAGTTCGACTATACCCTCGGGGGACTATGAGATTTTTGGTCATCCTGCTTTTCCTTTTTACCGAGTGCGAGTGAAACATGTAAAAGACTTTTGCGATACAACGGTCAAGTAGGTACGATGTTATTCCGAGCCGACGAAACACAATGTAACGATTCTGGCAAAGTGTGTACACTGGCTACTTGGATATCGATTTTGGTTCGAGGCATTTGTTCTTTTACTTTTTTGAGAGCAGAAGTAATCCGGATTCCGACCCAGTTGTGATGTGGTACGTTTGAAGCTGAGCCTCGTTTGGAAACCGGTGCCACTAAGCGGCCTAGGGTGAACGGAGGGCCGGGGTGCTCCTCAGCAACAGGGCTTTTCATGGAGTTGGGCCCTTGTAGTATCCGGGGACCTCTACAAGACGGAAGTAATGGTACAGACTGGAATCCCTACTCTTGGAACCAGGAGGCGAACCTCTTATTCCTTGATCAGGTGGGAACTCTTGCTTGTTTTATCGCCGTCGCGTTAACCTTGGCTATGTCAATACAGCCGTGAGCAAGGGTACTATATATTGCTACATCTATTGACCCCCTTTCTAGGGTTGGAGTAGGATTCAGCTTTGCGGGTGCGTCGTGAATTCCCTTGTGTAACCTAATATCTACTAAGTCTAATCATTAGAGTTCGATCAAAACGTCGAAACCACTGAGGAGGCTGCAAAGGACGTTCAAGCATTTCTATCTATATTCTTTGAGACATTCAGTAAACTCAAAGGGGTAAGCTGTCTTGTTTCAACATACCTAGGCTAACATGTTGTGATAGCGGGAAGTTCACCTGGCTAGTGAGTCGTACGGGGTAAGTTCGACCCCGCCCCCAGTGATATACGCTGCTAAAGCTGAATCATATTGAAAGGGACGATACATTCCAGTTTTTGCGGCAGTAATACTGGATCGAAACAATCGAGCTGAACAGGAGGGATTCGTGCCCATCAACCTCAAATCCGCCATGATTGGGAACGGTGTGACCGAGTTTGAGACGTGAGTGTGTCGTGGTTTGAAATTTGAGGACAACTGAAACTCAACTTTTTTCAGGATGTACGAATCTTACTATGACATACAATGTAAGAATATATCCATGGTGCCCGTCCAGGATATCAGCAAATGTGTCTTGATGAAGAAACAGGTTCGTAGCATTAGTTCCTCCCTGCTGACGATCTATTGACAGCTCGACTAGCTTCGGCGATGCATTGAACTGTTTCAAGCAGAGTGTATTGATAGGCTGGACCATGTTGGATGCGCTCTAGCTGCCTCCTATTGTGATAATAACATATACAACTCGTTTTTCACAACGGGTATGTTCAACCGGCCTAATTTTCCACAATAACTAACGCTCTCGCAGGCAGGAACCCAAACGACATGTCCAAGGTTGGTCGCCTTCGATTCATCTTGGACTAGCTCTAAATAACAAACCTGTCGTACCGTAGCCGTGCACCCCAGAAAAAGCAGCCAGCTTCAAGTGCTACACTTCCAAGAAATACATTGCTGAATTTCTCGATCGCCCAGAAACAAGAAAGGTGCTAGGCGTAGACCCGTCTATAGGCAACTTTACGGGATGTTCCGAAGAGGTGTCTAATAGGTTCTACGATCGATTGGACCTGTTCCACCCTACCCAAGACTATGTTACAGGGCTACTCGAAAGGGGTATTCGAGTACTTATATATGCGGGGACCTATGATTATGTGTGCAACTGGGTGAGTCGTGCATTAGGCACTTTCCGAATAAGACTGATTGGACTTAGGTCGGTAATTATAACTGGGTGACCGCCCTCGACTGGACTGGCAGGGATGAGTTCCACGCAAACCAAGTGCGCGACTGGTTAGTGGATGGTCATGTTGCCGGGTTTGTAAGGTCTGGAGGTGGCCTAACGTTTGCGACGGTCGATGCGGCTGGACATATGGTTCGATAGCTTATGCTTCAGCGTGTTATTCCCATATTGACGAATTTATCATATAGGTGCCATATGACAAACCTAAGGAGTCATTGGCTATGGTAAATAGGTGGCTTAGTGGCTTAGAGTTGTGATCAAGTGCCGGATTCAAGTTGTGGAAAACCTTCTGGGCACGAACTGAGCCGGTATCAGGACCGGCTGACACAAACATGTTGATTTTAGCCTCATCGCCTATAATATAGCCCTCGAAATGGAGACACAACAGATCTCCCAAAGCATAGATTAGACAACAAGCGCAAGACAACACAATACATTTTTTGTCCCCGCTCAAAAGTCATCGTCATCAATCTGGATCTCGTCCGCGTTGGCGGTATCCCCATTTTCGGCAGGCGGCTTATCCACCCCAGCAGACCCATTCGACTTGGCAGCCACAAACGCCGGCCCACTCTTCTTGGCTTCGCTTTCCACCGCAGCCATCGCGTCCGAACTCTCCACAGCAAGCGCAGCAGCCGCCGCAGCCTTTTTCGCCCCACCTTCCCTCGCCATACTCGCCTGGGCAGCCAAAAACGAGACCTCGGTATTATACTGCGCCTGCACCGAGCGTTTGATCCTCAACATCTCTCTAAACGTGTCCTCCGACCCGGTCTCGATCTCGAACGTGTTCCACGCCTTCCAAAACTCGGGCGCGACGCGCGGATCACAGAATTGAGACGCGTGTGCGAATATGGCGCGCGCTCGGTCGATTTCGCCCAGTTTGCGTTCGAGTTGGGCGAAGCGGAGGCACATTTCGGCGGTTTGTTTGTTTGGGAGGACTTGCAGTGCGCGTTCGTAGATTGGACGGGTGGCTGGGAGGCCAAAGTTTGCGCTGGCTTTGGCGATGTAGATTGTGAACATCTACAGGTGGTCATTAATACGAGAACACAAGGGTGAAAGCGATTAGACCTACCTCGAACTTGTCCTGGTCGGCTACGACCTGCGTCGCGCGATCGTATATGTCCATAGCGCGTTTGGCCAGTCCATGTTCTTCCTCGAGTTGGGCGTACATGAGGAACAGAGACTTGCAGTGTTTCTGAGGACATTTTTCCAGCGCTTGTTCGAATAGGTCGCGTGCGCGTTCGAGTTTGGTCCCGCCCTAAAGTAGGAATAAGTTGTAGATTGACAGTGAGGGGAGGAGGAAAGAGTGAACGTACGTATCGTTTGATAAATTTGGCCAGATAGATGTTCCAAATCTCGAACGCAATGGGAAAGGTGAACAACTCGATGCCACGTTCGTATACTTTGAAGCTGTCTTCAAAGTAATCGTTGTCTTCCAAAAAGCTAGCATAGTTCACAATGACCTACACCCACGAATGAGTCATCTAAAACGGAACAGCAGAAGCGGAGACTATACCTGTGCATTCGCGATCTTGAGCTCCATCATCTTATCGTAAACCGCCTTGGTCGTCTCAACGGTCCCGATCGCCTCTTCCAAATCGACGTAACACGACCACAGCTTGAGCGATTTGAACAACCGCGCTTGAACAGGCAACGACTATACTCCCCACATCAATGCCTCATCCACAACATTTCAGGGGGAAAAAACCAACTCACCTGATCATGATAACTAATCTTCACATTCCTCGGCACCGCCGTCGCGCGCTGCATAACTCGCACAGCTTCATCAAAGTTCCCGTTCCGAATCTCCATATCGCTCCATTCGACCCATACCTCTGCCAGCTCGTCTACGCTCTTGAACTGTACTTTTGTAGCGCTCTCGAGGACTCGTCTCGCGCTGGTTAAGTCTGGTTCGGATGTCCCCTCTACTCCGCCTGTTTCGTAGAATTTGGCGAAATGGACGTAGAGCTGGTGTGCGTTTGCTGTGGTTTTTTTGGGGTTTATTGTTTTGAGGGCTGTTGTGTATGTTTCTGCTACCTGTTTCGTGTTGTTATTGTGTTAGTGTGTGGGGAGGGAGAGGAGAGTGGGAGGGAGAGGAGATGGTACCTTTTCGTCGTTAGCACCCCACAACGCAACGCGTTTCTCCCACTCTTGCACATCGTTGGGGTTCCGTCGGAGCAAGACGTCGTTGACGAGGAACGGTCGACGGTCCATGAGCGCTTCGAATTCGCGCATACGTGTGTCGAGTTCTGTTTCTGTTTCTGTGTTGTCTTCGTCCTATATTGGATCATAGTTAGATCGTGGGCAAGAAGGGAGGGGATGTAAATGGGAGAGAGCAGGAGAAACGTACTGGATCAGGATTAGCAACTTCATCCATGAGCGCCGAAATGAGCGTTTCAGAAAACTCGGCATATGCGTCAAAGATTTGTGTAAAGTCGCGAATGGTGAGTACGCTCGCGAGGCCTGCTTCGAATGTTGCCGTAGCCTATGACCCCAACCCAAATCATTAGCCTTCCCTCCCATTTAACCTCAACCCAAATGACTTGACACTCACCCGATCAAATTCACCCCTCTTAATCCAATACGTCGCCAACCCGGTCCAGAGTCTCCCCGCTTGATCTTTGTACACCGCCAAGCCGTCGGTTTTGATAATTTCCTCAATGTCGAGTTTATCGGTGTTGGTTGGATCTTCGTCTTTGTCGTATGGTCGTGGGACTGGTGTGTCTTTGTCTTTGTCGGTTGTTGTGCCGGTGGCGGGTTGCATAGGACCTGCGAGACGGATGAGTGTTCCGGTTGAAGACACTGGTTCGGGTGCGCCTGTATCTTGTTTAGGGGCTTCGCTATCGGTTTGAGATGGTTTTTGAGGAATCAAGTCGGGATCAAGTCCGACGTCTTCGGCATACGCCTCTACAACGTCCAACCACTCTCCCAACAGCTGATACGCGCTCTTTCCCTCAGGACTAATATACTCCCCCCTCGCAGCGCTTCGTGCAAGCTTCAACAAAAGCTTGGCAGCTTCCAACGGACGTGGTTGTGGGTTATCCTCCGCCAATAATAAACTGGTGTAATGTTCGGTCAAGGACGGGTCCGCGGCGAGGTATCGTCTGAAGACGTGTACGGTCGTTGGACCGCCTGCGTGTTCGGCCCAACGGAGGTAGCGCGGCCAGATTCGGGTGTGGAGGGAGGGAGGGAGGGTGCGGAGGGCGCGGTCGTAGGTCCGACGGGCGTGTGTGTGGGAGAGGGCTGATGGGCAGCGCGGGTGGGTGAAGATGGAGAGGTAGAGGAGCCATAGGCGGGGCATCTATCATCCCATTAGAATTAATTTAACAAGTAGATAAAGGGGATGAGAGAGGGAGGACGTACGGTTGGCAGCCAAGTAAGCGCACGCTCGAATGTACCGGCCAAAGCCTTCCACTCTTCCCAACCCAACGCGCCGTCGAGTCCACCATCATACATCTCCTGCTCGATCCCTTCATCTTCCATCGCCTCTCGCATCTCCGCATACTTTTTCCGCGCCCCTGCCCGTTTCGGTTTCGTCCCTTTACCCAAGACATAAAAACATCGCATCTTGAGGTATGCTTTCCACAGTTTAAACGAGCGCGGAAAATGGACTAGAGCGGATTCGAATAGGTACGTTAGTCTCTGGAGGTTCGTTCGCGCTATGGGTGATGCCAGGGGACCTAAGACGTCGTGTGCGTCGTTGAGAGATTTTAGTTGGGATTTTTGGCTGGCGATGGCGTGTTCTTTGACGGCCTGGATGGCGGACCACCATGATTGGAACGAGCCTGGGTTGCGTAGGAGGTCTTCTTCGCGGGAGATGTCGGCTGGCGAGAGGAGGGATGTGTTGGTCACTGGGGAGGGGATGGGGACTGTCACTGGCAGGACGCTCGCCAGTGCTTCCAGTGTGTCCATCGTCGTGGTCGTCCGCACGTGACAATCTTATCGTGAATCCAGTTAAGGTAGGGCTCACTCAGATATTAGGAACCTTATCTGACCGACGATCAAAACCCGTGACTGCGTCACTTTTTTCTATGTGATAGCATGAGCCACGGAGAAATCAAAAAATCGGAGAAGATAGCACGATAGTAGACGCTATGAGTAATGTACGCACGAGGTTTGAACGCGAAGATCGAAAAGCTGGGGGAGGAGTTCACAGAACAAAGGGCACTTGGAGTCCTGTCACACTGTCTAATATGGCTGCGTGAGTAACACTTGTGACTATTACTGTACCACAGAGGGAAGCCGAAACGGCACTTCAAAGCATACCCCCGCGTAGTAAACTCTAGCGTACGACTGCATAAGCTATGATATGGCTTGGATAGTTAGGTAAGCTATTTCTTGCACTCGATTTCGTCAGATATGCAAACCTGGGCTAAACATCTGGGCGCAGATCATTGGTTTGGGAAGGTAGATTATGCTGAGTGTAGCATATGTGCTTAAATAGTCTTTAAAAGAGCCAACTAATGCTTCAAGACATCAATAAGAGTCACAAAGATGCAAGATAATAGTGTATTCATGACCGAGCTGAAGAACAAACGGGATATCAAGCGCTGAGTGACCAGGTTTGGATAATTGAAACAGTCACAAGGTCACAAAATGCTTACATTTCACACGGCAAAGTGCACCTTTGCCTCGTGAACTCCTCCCCCAGTTTTTCGATTTTCGCGTTCAAACCTCGTGCGTACATTACTCATAGCGTCTACTATCGTGCTATCTTCTCCGACTCTTTGATTTCTACGTGGCTCATGCTATCACATAGAAAAAAGTGACGCAGTCACGGGTTTTGATCGTCGGTTAGATAAGGTTCCTAACATCTGAGTGAGCCCTACCTTAGCGCCTTGCTTACACCCGCCCACGATGGAGCATCTGCTTGCGCTCAAGGTAATGCGGCTGTCGGTACGTATTCATACTAGTAGACATGCACTAAGCTGAACGCACGTAGCGCCCGTCGCTGGCAGCCCACGCCCAGCCATACTTTGCAGACTCCAACGCGCTCTCCGCACACGCCCAAGCCTCGCCTCTCTCCCTCGAACGCGCCTCTCCACTCCCAGGAGGTCCACCCTCGACGCTTCGAGACCTAGCACTCTCACCCGTCCTACTCCTCCCCGAAGCGTTTGGATCCATCTCGCTCGGCGAAACCTTTACCTCGAGTCTATGCGTCAACAACGAGAGCGCGCTCGAGATTATTGGATCTCATCTGCTTGTTGAGATTCAGACTGCGTCGAATAAAGTGCTTTTGGGTGAGATTGGGGGTATCGAGTCGAGGTTGCAGCCGGGTGAGATGTTGCAGCTTGTGGTGAGCCATGAGATTAAGGAGCTTGGGCAACATGTGCTTGCGTGTACCGTGAGCTATCATGTCCCGCCTGCGTTGAGGAATAGTACGGTTCCGCCTGAGGATCCTGCGAATCCGACGTTGAGGACTATCAGAAAGTTTTACAAGTTTATGGTATGTCCCATCTCCATCTTGTTTTATTTCGATTACTGATTGTGGATAAGGTGTCGAACCCATTATCAGTCCGTACAAAAGTCCACGTCCCCCGCTCCCCAACAGCACTCCTCTCACCAGTCGAAAGACATAAAGTCTTTCTCGAAGTACACGTCCAGAATCTAACAGCCAAACCTCTCCACTTCGAACGCATCCAATTCGAATGCGCCGATGGATGGAAACTTGATTCTCCCCCAGCTGGGACGGACAAATTATCTCTGTTACATCCTCAAGATCTAAGACAATACATGTATATTCTCCTACCTACACCCGAAGCGACGCCGAGTTTTCCGATTACGTATCCTGCTGGGACGATTATCGCGTTGGGCAGGCTGGATATGAGTTGGCGGTCTTCGTTTGGAGAGCCGGGGAGGTTGCTCACTTCTGTACGTCCCCTACACCAATTCAACCTGAGATATTTAAGTCTAATACGTATACCGTAGATGCTCTCCCGTAAAATCCCCCTCCCCCCAGCACCTCCCACAGCATCCGCAATCCCACCCCACCTCCAACGTCAAACCACATCAACACCCCGTCCAAACTCACCCGCTCCGTACATCAAAAACCGCGCCAGCGCACCCGTACCTAATCGACCGCAATCCCCAGCTCCGGGAAGACCCATGTCTCCTAGCGTGGGGTCGTTTAGCGGTGTGGGTGTGGGTGCAGTGGGCCCGCCGCAAGTCCCGACGGGGAGAGAGGTAGAAGTGGATTTGGTCGTACGTGATATCCCGGGAAGTGTGTACCTCGATCGACCGTTCAAGGTTAAATGCGCGTTGGGCGTTATGGCTGCGTTACCTGTACCCCTACCCGCACCCACTCCCACTGCCTCTCTCTCTACCGACACCCAACTCGTAGACATATCCTCCGACCCACCACCACCTCCCACGACCCCACCTAAACGCGCGCGACTCATCCGTCTCGCGATCCAACATACGCACAACACCCCACCCCAACCAGTTGTCCCGCCCGCTCCGATGGCGCCTGAAGTATCCTCTCCTCGGGCGTTGCTTAGTGCGTTGTCGAGTCCTGGTGGAGCTGCTACGCCTCGTGCTGGTGCTGCTGCCAGTAGTATTACAGCTCAGAGTCAGAGTCAGGTTCCGGTTATAGATCTAGGAAGTATCTTACAAGGCGAACCTCCCACATCCGAAAAATCCTTCCCAAGTCCGTATAGCTCAACAGCTCCGTCCGAATCACCCGCATTCCTTGGATCATCTCTTCACATCCTTCCTCCGATCCTCCTATCCACACCAGCGGTGTACCCCGAAATCGGGTCCTACGCTGCGATTGCGAAGGCCAAACAAGCTCAAGCACCGATTAAAGGGGAAGGATGGGTCGAGTTTGAGCTTGGTTTCGTGTGTCTTGCTGGGAGGAGGGATGGCGGGGCGGGGAGGATGAAGAGGGTTGGGGGTGTGAGGGTTTTGGTTGTTGAGGATCGGGAGGTTGAGGGGGAGGGGGGTGTAGAGGGGGATGGGGAGGGGAGGGGGGATGTGGTGAAGGGTGGGAGTGTGGTTCGGGAGTGGGATGTTATTGGTGAGGTGTGGGTTGAGAGGGGTGGGGAGGAGGGTGGGTTGGCGTAGAGGGAAATGAATAGATATGAAAAATGTGATGCTTGAAGAATACTAGGCATATCCGACGATTATGGGAAACAAGTCCTTCCCCTCCCCCCTCCCCAACACAATGTGGATTAAGCTCTGCTTTGCTAATGAGTATCAAAGTTGTACGAATTTCGTGTGTCCATTTTGAGCTAAATGAGTCCCGTGGATCAATATAAGCGCCGTGACGATTGACCGGCGCAGTCCAACCCCTGAGCCGACCGCGTCCGTCGTTCTCTAGGACAAGACACCCCGCTCACAACCTGTGGCTTGAAACTGGATTTAACTAATTCTATAGAACGATACCTAGTATACTATAGCTTAGAACAAAGATGTCGATTGCGCTCGTGTCGAGCCCGTTTTTGGATGAGCAGGCTGCGCGGATACGTGCGAGGAGTTTGTCGTGGGAGGTGAGGATTCATTGTATTATTGGTTGGTTTGAGTGTGTTCTGATCTACCCCTTGGACTCACATTGTCCTCCTGCTATCGATTAATTCGAACCCACGGTATTCATTCTTCTCCCAACCCGATAACAGAGCTACCAACGCGCAGGCCAAATCTCCCCAACCGACCTCACCCAACTAAAAAAAGTAGACAAACAACCGCCAGCCAAAGTAAACTCAGTTCTCCTAGGCGAAGGCCCGCAATACGCGCTTCTCTACGTCTCGATACTCAAGAAACTCGCGCGGACAGAGCCGACGCAGGCGGTGCTGGTGATGATCGGCGATGCGCTCGTCGAT
>WSTJ01001225.1:0-14222 GCA_019623705.1 Ceratobasidium sp. 428 | reverse complement strand
GGCCGGTGGCCGGTGGTGTGATGGAGCATGTGGTGCCGGAGACGGTTGTGCGCCGAAGGGAGATACTTTTAGGATAGTTTGGTCCAAGTTTAGCGGAGGCAAAAAAAGTGATCTGTTGCCGCTCGTGTGGTGTAGTTTTCTGGGCCACTCGTCTGGACGATACGGGATCTCACGCCCGCTGAGGCGACATTTCCAAGGTGTTCATGAGCCGAGGATCTACCGATGACGTGGGGCCATTTTTTTCTTATCATTCCTCAGGGTCATGGTGACGTATACCCCAGGCGCGTTTTATTTACATTCTTCCAGTCCGATCCGGCTATCGGTGGTTCAGACGCTCTCCATCGGCGACACATTGGACCGGAGCGCAACGGTAGTCCGATGTCGGACTACCCGAGAAGTCGTGTTTCTAAGACCTAGAGTTTGATCGATGTCTTTTGTCGCGTGGCTTTGGGTTGAATAGGGAGCATGGCATCTGTTTTGGGTAGATGAGCGGGTGGGGTGCCGGGTTGAGGGAGTGGAAGTGATTGATAGCTATTAATGGAGTGTCTCGGGCTTAGAATCATGATGAATGTACGCGGGGATACATTGTGCCATTCAAATGGGATCGGTCTACAATTCATCGAAAATTCCCTGCCTATATGCGTACATGCAGGGGTAAGCGCAACACATCTTGAAAATTGTGTACAAAACTCACAAAATGCCAGAGGTTATCAGCTTTTCTGCCGCGTCAGCTTGTGCAGCTGCGTTTGTTGAACCGGTACCAGTAAAAGTTGTCAAAGGGTATCCTTCAACTTATAGGATCGCCCATTAGTTGTTGATGTTACGATTTCAAAACTGAGACTCACCGATGGGTATAGCAGTCCAAGTTCTGGCCATAGACCTCCTACTAGAATCCCACGAAATCTGGAGCCCCAAGTTTGTGATCCAATAATTCAGCTGATCGATGTATGGTGCATTTTCTTCGGTCGGCTCGCCAGGTGGGCTTGCCGACGTTGAAGCTGCAGCTTTGTCGAGACTCACATGTCTCAGGTTGAGAGTCTATATCGGGCATACCTAGTCAGTGTTTCATGTCGACATGGCGAATCTCACCTCCTGGTCGATAAATAGCAAAGCAGACCGCATCAGTGCCAAATTAATTCAGAACCAACATACGCACTATCTGGATCAATCGGTATACGGTCAGCGTGGAGAGAGAACCGACTAAATCCCTCTTGCCTTTTTCAGGACCTCAAAGGCGGTTGGTCGTTGCTCTGGTTCCACGGCCCAGCAATCCTCAATCACCGGCCACAAGTGAGGTAGACCAGGAACAGCCTGATCGTCTTCAGCTCCTGGTGCAACTCCCTCTTTGATCTTTCCTACGATTTCAACGTCATGTATGCTGTCCGAGTATGGTAGTCTTTTGGAGACAATCTTTGAATTTGGTTATGAGGTTCCGATCTATAGCGTAGCGTGCGAATCACCTCATAGATAGTGCACCCGAGAGCCCAGATATCAGAAGCTGTGGTCGGTACTATAGAGTCATCCTCGTTATCAAGTAGCTCTGGGCTCATCCAACGCGTGATGCCAGCAAGAGAGACAGTCGGAGCGAGCGTCGCAAACTCCTGAGCAAGCATTGCAAGGCCGAATTCGCCCACCTTCACCACATTCCTTTCGCCGATGTAGACCTTTCCCTGCGTTCTGATGTTTATTTTGTGGCAGCAGCTCGGTATCAAGATACTAGTACTCACCGCGTTGAGATTTCCATGTATAATCGGTGGTTCAAGCTCATGAAGGTGTCTCAGCCCGGCCGCTACACTATGGATCTCAGGTTCCGTTCATCGAACCACGATACAGAAATGAAACCTTCGAGAAACGTACTTACTACGTCGTATATCCGAAGATCCGTGGGCCACTCGTGCTAGGACAATGACCGGCTTGAGAAGAAAGCATATTATAACAGCGATAGCGATGCTACTCACAGCACGCACCGTTCCATTCGGACAATACTCAGTTAGTAGATTCAACCCTTTAGCTTGTTCGAATTTCAGAACTTTAATCACGTTTTTGTGATTGATTGAAAACCATTGGCTGGCTTGCGTCTTGTACTTCTACCAATTCCCAGACATCAGTACAAACTATCGGTGATGTATAGGGTGACGGTGCACCCACCTGTACAAAATTCTTCCATATTTCATTTTTACTCTAGGACCGCCAATCAATCAAAGTCAAAATCAAAATCAGTATTAGGACTAAGCTTCTCGAGAGTTTATGAGCTAAGAACCTCGCTACCAGGCCCTTGACGGTACGATATCATTGACTCGGGGGATATTCGGATACATTTCGACACAAACTATGATTGGGTCGAGCGATGAGAAACTCATGTGTGATAACTGCTCCGTGGAGACTGTGCACCTTGTTAGTTGGGTGGTAAGGTCCTGTCGGTGCTTGCGAAGGTCCCGCTGGTTCCGAGCTCACACCGGGCCTGTATTCATACCTCGGTGTCGGTGCGATAGACCTCTGAGTTAAGCTTCGTGACCTTGCTAGTAGCCAAACATCCGCTGCTGCGCCGTAAGCCAAGAAGGTCGCATCAGGGCCTTGTTCGTGTAAGACAAACCGGTCACTGGATGGAGGTGTATTTGCAGATTCGGACGGCTCTTCTGGATTCATGTTTGGAAGCCTTGTAAATGTTGAGAAGTGGTAGTTCCTAGTTTAAGGATAAAGCGCTTTTTCAGTTTGAGCAGTGCGTTGATACAAGTCAAGGGCAGTTATACGCGACACTAATCGCTGTGGATGATCTCAAATGGATCAAGATGTCGGGTATCAGATTGCTTCGTTGATTAGTAAGCACCCATGAGCATGTTTGACCGATTATACATATGCGCGTCCCCAGTCGAGTAAACGGAAGCCACGGCCTCTCTAAGTCCGAGTTACCTTACCATAGTGATGTTAGAAGAGCTCAGAATTCGTGTGAACAACATAAAGCACGCATATAGGCATCGTGAGCATTAGACTGGTCTTGTAGTATTTACTATGTCGCCCAAAAAAAAAAACAAGAAATTTATGTCTGACCGTGTTGTTCACGGTGAGCAGAAATAGCCCTCATCGGAAGCACATACACAGCTTGGTTCAACTGTGACCCAGCTCAGCAAAGATAAATACCGTCGCAAATCAATAAAAAACGCGAACCATTCTGCTGTGATTTGGTCATCCAGGTCCGACGGACTTCGAGGTGTCATCAGGAGGTTGCCACCTTTAAGTCATTTCCAGATGAGTCTGGTCGTTGATCTTAACCCCAAACCCATCTATGATTTAAAAACTCACAAAGAGCCACTATGTGCGAGCACGTCCAACTTGGGGTAAAAGTCCCATTGTATGCTTCGGCGGATTTTGCTCCCATTCAAGACGAAGACCCCCGATATCATCTGAGATATCACGGGAACAAATCGTTCATTAACACGTGAGTTCAAAGTGTAGCTGATATTTTCCAGCGAGCTGCTTGAATAGCCTAAATTCCTAGGAAATTACTCAATCAGGATGGTCGAGAACTACTACCAGTATCTTAATTCATTCTCAGAACTTAGGCGTACCGCAATTCACCTTTCCCCACAGGTGACTATAAAAGCAGTTCGGACTGAACCACACGAGGTAAATCCTACACTTATTCGTGGGCGATCGCTATTTGAACATGTTGGGTTACAGAATCTGGAGAAAGCCAGAGACAACGAGCTAAGAATTTGGAGGTTACTTGACCCCAATCCAAATATTGCGCGGTTTCTGGGAACTGGGCAGCTAGACGAATGGCCTTTCGATCACGTCTCCTTAGTATCCGAATACTATGTTTCTCGTGATGCAAATAAGGTGGATACTGTTTCAACCATGAGGCCTAGACCTGGATTAATGCTTGGTGATGGTTTCTCGAGTGCTTTAGTTCTTAGAGGAAAATGACCTGCCAGATGTGCAACGACTTGGATTGGTAAGTCATACAGTTTTTGAGGTCCTTACTGCCTGACTAACGGGGTGTTTACAAGTTGAAAAGTGTAATAAGAGGAATCTTGCATATTCACGAAAACTCTATCGCACACGGCGACCTGAAAGGGGTAAATGTCACCTTTAGTGCGAAATCTCTTAACGATTACATATGCTAATGGTTGAGTCTAGACAAACATACTTGTTGAAAGTAACGGAAACGTTGCAAAAATATGCGACTTTGGTTCCTCACTGATCAATTGCGGCTGTTACGCCGGGCCAGAAGCCGAAACTCAAATAGGCAGCTTAGCATGGGATAGCCCTGAGCGCTGTAAAGGAGAAAAGCCAACAGCGCAATCAGATATCTGGGCATTTGGTTGTATCGTTTTGGAGGTATGTCAACCAGTGTCAATGATACTTTTAATACCCATTCTGTCTCTTCATGTTAGATTCAGATGCAGACGCCGCCTCATCAGAATGTCAGCCATGTCGGAGTGACGAAGCGCTTGCTTGGGGGGGTCCTCCCAGCTACTGAAGCTGAACTCGACCTCAGCGGGCAGGTGCAAAAAGGAATTTGGGATGCAATGCAAGGATGCTGGGAGCTTGAACCCTCAAAGCGGCCCAGTGCCGCTACTCTACTTACAGCTCTCGAGGAGATAATAGCATGAATAGTCCAACATGCAATAGGTGAATATTTTTGTACGTAGGGCTATGTCACGGGAAGTGAGTTATGGTGGGTTGTCGTTGACTGATATAAAGCATCTAATGCTGAGATACCAGGTGAGCTTAACGAATTTGGGAATATTGTTCTAAGTCCTCGCGGCCAGCTCTCATGTATGCGAGATTGAGTAGTCGTGCACAAAGGTCACGTGACCTTCACTCAGTATTTGCAAACATTGTGAAGCAGGCACACAACGCGGCCCAACCCCAACTATGATGGCGGCGAACACGCATTCAAGAGTCGAATGTATTGACGAGCCTGGTGGAGAAAATGAATCTCCCAAAACTCGCGGAAGAGCGTAAGTTGAGCCCGCATAATGTTCATCTTGACATAACTTACCTGTATTTAAACTGCTTAGATGCACAGAATGTCGATCAATTAAAGTCAAATGCGAAAACCAACATGCACTTTTGGACGGTCCTTGTACGCGATGCACTCGGCTCTCGCTGACTTGCGTTTATCGTGAAAAAAAGCGGGGGAGAAAACCACGAAACACGTACGCCACTTTCCTGACCGGCGTTTTTTTAATACAATTCGGTGGTTAATCTGACTTCCATTGACTCAGGCATCCATATGCAGGAGATGGCCCATCGGAGATTCTTCTACAGCAGGGCACATCTTCGGCTTTGTCCGCTCACCCTCAAATGTCGTCCCCCAATCCATCGACGTCCCAGGCGTCGTCTTACGTCAACTCTACAGAACACTATGGCGACGCAAGGTTCGATCAAGAGTATTCTTCAAGGGGTCCAACAGCTTCTCCTTTTACGATGTCCTCGCAGGCGGATCTTCACTCTAACCGAGGTGCGTCGTCGCAAAGTATTTTACTGCAATTGGCATAAACGATGGTGTCCAGAATCCCCCCAATTTCGCCTTCACCGCGTCGAGCCCGCTCTAAGACACCCAGTTAATAGCTTGGGCGCGAATGCTGAGACTACCTCTGGATCTGGCTCCGGATCTGGAGCAAGCGCGAGTATGGATCCTGACCGGAGCCTAAAACTTATGGGATCTACGAAAGAGCCTCACCCGAAAAATACGAGTGCGAGCGCTTATTCTCTCGCCAACATCCTCTCAGATTCGCGGCCTTCCTCACCGAGTAACGGCACGCCGGTCAACCCCACACTGCTTGATCGCAATGCTTCTGATGACTATGATGATCCCGTTACAGCTGGCATCGTGCCCCCTGATGCCGTTCGTGTTTTATTCAATTTGTAAGGCCTTCTTGCCTTCATGCGTATATGTTTTCATGGTCTCTCGCAGCTATCATGAATCTCTGAATCCCATAATCGCGCTTCTGGACCCAGCGTTACACACTCCAACATACGTTCGAGCTCGCTCTAGTGTCCTGTTCACTGCGATCCTCTGTGTCGCCTGCCGCTTCGTACGCCCCCGCGCTTGGGAACAATGCAACGCCCTCGGCCAGACAGTACTTGGGCGGGCCTTGGCTGATGGGGTTTGCAGCATCGAATACGTTCAAGCGTTGTCTTTGATGACCTTTTGGAAAGACCCGCAAGATTCAAGCAGTTGGAGGAAAGTTGGACTAGCAATTCGGATGGCTTACGAGTTGAATCTTCATGCCCCGCGAGAAAAGCCTCTGCCTGTGACAGAGCAGTTGGCTAGAGAACAACTCGTGAGTGTTTTCCCTATTTAAATATATGATTGTTAATGGGTGATCCTGGATCTCAGAATAAGGAAAGAACTTGGCTTCGTGAGTCACAATTTGCCTGTTGTAGTTAGAGGAGACTTATGATTTTTAGAGCTTGTTTGTTAGTCACACTGCTCAGTTCACTGTACTCTAATGTTGACTACCATTATTAAGGCTACGACCTAACCACAGCGTAAGTGTTTTCTTTAGGCCAAGGATACATTTATCTAATCCTGTCGCTAGCATGCAGCGAAGCAAGCCTCAGATGATACCAGATTTTCAGCTCCAGGATAGCTATCGGTGGTTGGCTGATCATTCAGAGGTAACTCGATTCCTTCAACTTGGCCAACTTATCTAACTAAAGCTCAGTTTCCTTGCAGTGCGTGCCATCCAATGACGAGGTGTTTTCTGCTGACTAGCACACAGATGCTGACACTATGCTCGTCGCGTCCGCCGCACTCGGTAGCGTCCGAATTCTCTGTCATTCACTTTTCTCGTCCATGAATGTTTCGAACAAGGGAGCGTTTGAACCATTGATGCGACATGTCTCTCACTTGATGGATGAACGTATTAAGAGATGGGTAACCGACAATGGTATGTGTTGGTCTTGGTTCTTTGGCATTTAAGATCCTTATGACTAGACAGACCAAGCCAATCTTGCGCCGGTATCCAGAGCTTTGCTTAAGTTCGGTAGTCTCAACCTTAAACTGATTATGTCCGAGCTCCGGTTGCTCGGCTTGATTCAACCTCAACTGAGCGCCGCGCGAACCCATTCGCTTGAGTGCATCAAGTGCGCGATGGACATATTATGTTACGTTACAACCGACCTAGCTCCGAGCCGTTATATCACTTATTGTCAAGACAATCTTGCTATCACAACCGCGTATGCCGGAGTCTGGTTGTTCAAGGCAAGCATCTTAACTTATCGATCTTCTCGCCTCACTTAAGGGTTGCTTTGAATGTGCAGCAACTGCCATACGTAGACGATGAGTTATATCATGAGATTGTCGACACCTTGCAAAATGTGTCAAAAGCATGTGTAGCGTTGAGTCAACAAAAAGGAGATACACCATCTTATTTTGTCCAGTTTTTCGACCATCTTGTGCGTAATTCGGCCAACCAAAGGGCACTCGTGAGTCTTCTCAGTACTGTACGAACCGAATCCCTCAATTCCTATATTAGAGTGCAAACGCACCAGTTCCCCCTACCATACCTGCACGGCCCGGGGTAGACCCGGTATGTCATTGCTGCCAAATCAAAAAAGCAGTTACTTACAGTTTCACTCTGGGAAACAGTCCGTACCTAATTATACTGGTACTACGCCTCAGTCATTGGATGACATCCAGATACCAGAGCTTATACCACCGCTTGAGGGGATGGATCGTCAATGGTGCGTTCACGTCAATTATCACTAGTCAGAATTCAAATCTGTCTGTAGGAAATCGGTCATGACTGGACTAAACGACTGGTGGAAGAATTTTAACTATTTAGGGGCAGATATCAAGTGGAATACCAATTCGACTAATCCTCAGCTATGAGCTACCACCTATTACAATCTTTCGAATAGCGCTATTGTTCTCCTGGTTGAAATTTGTTGTATCAATTCTGTTTGTTACGGAGGATTGAATTCTTGTGGGTGATAGAGTACTTACTCTCGAGAATCGCCGACCTCTATGAGGTTGAAATGATTACTCTTGTTCGTGTAGTCGCGACTTAGAATTTTTTCAACGCTCATGATAATATTGAGTAAACATTGATGAATTCATCAGCCGAAAGGTATGAAACAGCGTTGCATAGCCTAACGTTTGACGGGCCAATCCTACACGGTAGCAGATGCTCAAGCGAGAGCAGAGATGACCGCATTGTATGCAGCCTTCTTCTGGTAGTTCGAGTCGAAGAGCAGAGGCGTCGAGCCCGAGCGCCACGAGTCCTTGTCCGACACACCCCAAACCTACGCCCGCGCGGATCAGTAACCTGACGCCCGTCTTTGGTTTACAACAGCCGACTTACCGTGATACCAACGCACTTGGGAGTGTTCAAGCATGCCTTGACGACGTTGGCGTAATCGTTGGCTGCCGGTTGAAAAGAGGTCAGTTTGCGGCGCGAGGAGCAGCACAGAAGAGACTAACACGGGGCGCTCGCAATATCAAGCTCAGTAATAGCAACATCACATCCGGTGGAAGCGAGTTTCTGGAGCGCAGCTTGGAAATTGCCCGAGCCTCCGGCCTAGTCGATTGATTGTCAGAGTCAGCTGTATGCGCTGCTTTATCAAGGGACCTCACTGACCGACAAGTGAGCCTGGGAGCCGATTCCGTCAATCGGGACGCCTGCAGACTTCTTGCTGTTGACAAGGTTGACGAGACCGTTGACCTTGCTGTTCACAGAGTCGAGATTGTAGTCCTAAACATACAGCCATGAGCCTCAGCCATGATGAGTGTAAATATAGGACATACGTTGATATAGAGCTTCGCAGATGGGTCTGCAGCGCGAGCGGCCTTGAATGCGATATCAACAAAGGCTACAACAACCGTTAAGCTTGTCGAAGAGGACGCAATAAACGGCTCAGTACTCACTGTTGCCCAGGCGCTGAGAGAATACAGAGGAGCGGAGCGACCCGTCCTCGTTGAAGATCTCGTTCACGACGTCCCACCCGTAGATCTTGCCCTTGTAGCGGGTAGCAATCGTGGTAACGTGGTTTTGGATCACGCTGGTCAAGGTGTTGGCATCACCAATGCTGGAGACCCAGGAGGGGAGCTGAGAATGCCACACGACTATCGGATATGATTAGTACCGTACGGAATGAGACATATGGTGGTGCTTACAAGTATGGCCACGGACAAGCTTGCCGTTGCTCTGCGCAAAATTTACGAGAGTGTCGAAGCCTCCAAAGTTGAAGCTGCCGCGCTGGATTGCACCGTAAGTACGTATATATGCGATCTAACCGAAACAGCTTGGAAACTTACAGAAGGCTCAATGGAGTCCCATTCTATGTGGTAAGATCCAATTAGTTTTTACTTCGTTTTTGAACGTATTTTTCACTAACTAGCACTGTTCTCGGGGGTCAGAGCTCCGAAGTCGGACCTGATGATGTTGGCGTTTTGCGAGTTGGACAAAAGTCCAGAGTCAGAGCAGGTACCAAAGTAACGCTTGCCTGGACGTCAAACACGCTCTTTTAAGTGACGAGAACACGGGTGGTAGTGTTGAGCAGCTCACCCTTGGCTTTGATCTTGGAGTCGAGCTGACCGTAGACAACCGGGGAGGCAGCCAAGGCAGAGACGAAGACGGCGGTGGTAAAGCGCATGATTTAAATGTGAATACGAGCTGAATGAAGCAAATGAGAACCAAGAGTGGCTTGAGCAACCTCAGCTCCCAGACCAGCCGTTTTATACATTTGCGCTCAGTATAACCCGAAGTATAGCCAACTGGTAGCTGTAGTACGCGTGTAACAGAAGTGTTGGAAATGATCGAATGCGCTTTGGGGAGCGCTTAGTGTAGACTTAGGTTGACCTAGTCACGAGTATGCAGCTTGCCCCACAAACATGCGTATAATGAGACCGGGGCTCGACTAAATGGAGCTAGAGTGACGGCAAATTGAACATAAACCACGCTTGTAGCAGGAGGATCAATGTAGATCCAGGTAAGTTCTTGGCAAACTATGTCAGGTGAGAATCACTAGAAAATGTCGCCAAGAGTTGAGCTGGCGAGGCTTGATCCGCTGGCAAGCCCCATGGGGATAATTAAGCCGGGTTACTCAGGAAAGCAGGGCGCGAAAAAATTGAGCCAAAGTTGAAGTTCTCCGAGAGCCCCGCTTCCAAACATAGATAAATAAATTAGACGAGAGAACAGCTAGAATGATGCGAGCTCGGTTTAAACACGGGAGTCGAAGACGTACCGACGATCCACCTAGCTGTGGGGCGGTTCAATCGGCTCCCATCGGTCGTTCTCATCTTAAATTCTTTGGTTCGTTATGGGACTTAACGGTAAATGACAGCAAAATGCTGTTACATAATATTCCGGTAGATTCACACTCTCACATGAAGTCGTCCTCCAAAGCAATTCCTTTCTTCTTCTCTTTGGGGCCACCCTCATCTTCCTCTTCATCGTCTTCAGCACCAGTGAACAAATTATCATATGACCGTGCAGCCTTGTCCGCTTCTCTCTGCCTCACCCGCTCTGCGTCGGCCTTCTTCTAACCCCACAAGCAGTCCAATTTCAGTGGCTGAGAGTATGTGAACGTCGATAGTCAACTCACTTGCTCAATCGCAGCAGCCTTGCGTTTGGCTGACTCAGTCTTGATCCGGTCGACTTTTTCCTGCTCGTGGTCGACATCGCGTACAACCTTGGTCTTGTTCAATCGGTTGACAATCGCGTTCACTCTTTCAGGAACATGCACTGGCAGGAAGGATCATCTGAGTGATAGTTTACGGAGCAAATGCGGGAGCAAAAGCACGGTTACCTCGCTTAACCTAGGAACTAGCCGGGTTCATCGCGGACGCTATGGGCCAAGAAGCGAATAGGAAGGACCCACTCGATCATTGCGATGAAAAGAGACTTGCCCGACGGCCATGTCGCCCGTTTTCTGTAGAAGTCCGAATTTCAGACGCATGTGGCGCAATTCACATAGGGCCGGCTTCACCTTGAGATTATCCCACGGCGTATAGATAATGGACAAATTATCCTTCTTGTTGCCTATGCATACTCTAGCATCAGTAATGCTATATCTATTAACAAGGCGAGCACACCTTCAATTGAGTTTGCCTAGAGCCCGCCTGTGAGACCAAAATCAGGCGATGGCAAAAGTGTGGAGGCCGCACCTTCACTAGTTGTGCACAGTCTACGAGTAGTTCCTGTGGTATCTTCTCCCAGGATTCAATCGTTGAAGGAAGCCGTAAGTAAACGTGTGCTGACGATAGCTACGGAGTACTCAGAAATGAGACTATCTTGTTGGCTAATAGAATTGCCTTACTTTGTCTACGTGGAACCAGACGTCTTGTGGCCATCCATACCGGATGAGATCCTCATCTATTTACACGGTAGAATTCTTGAAGCTGATTGAAAATACCCTCCAAACTCATTAACATACTTTCTTCCTTGTCCTTCCCCATGTAGATGACCGCAGGAGGATCAACGGCTACAAATAAAGCATTGAAATAAATAATTATCCGTACGATTGGCGCAAGTTTAGAAACAGGTCACCTGTGGAAGTGTAGAATTGTACCATTGTGCTTTAGCTAAACAAACTTGATCAAGGACGAAGATGGTTGGCAGATGGTGAGGCGATGACACGTGATTCAGACACTGGACCAACACCGCCACAACAAGAGCAGACGAACCACGTAGTGAGTACGACTCCTTGAGTTGAAGTCTGTCTCTTTCGAGCTTCTTGAGAAATTTTTATGGCTTATTATCTCGGTATTCTTCGGATTTGACGAACAGCTTGTCGACGGTTGGACTATCAATACCTACTCCACCTAGGGAGTTTCAGCTCAGAAGCGAGGCTTGTTCCAAAACTTGATTTCTCTGCAGTATAGTACTTATGACCTGCGAGGTCCGAAGTCTCAGTTTGAACAGTGTGTCTAAAATAGGCTACTGGCTGAAAAGCCTTCGCACATCGATCCTTCAAGCTGCGCTCAGGCAATCGTCCTTCTTGGTATATTCTTTGGTAAAGCCCTGTGTCATATCATGAGTCTGATACATAATGTAGACTACGAGCAAAAATAATTTTAATGTCAGGACTATTTCAGTTCGACTCAAGCGGCCCTCCTCAGATGGGTCTTGTGGCTTTAATCACGGGAACAGGCTGCATATAGCCAGATATCAAGTACCAGCATCCAACTTGCGACCTCTCGTCTTATGCCAGTTAATCTGTTGTGGGGGCTCGATATTCGACGACACCTCCGGGCACAATTTACGCGTGGCATGTCGTTGGTTGGCAGCCCCACGCTTGATAATCTCCGTTTGGGGAGTTGATGTCTGTATATATAAACACCTAGCTGCTGGTGAGTCCTCAATTGGCCGCCTCTCGCTTCTGCTTACGATTGAACGATCCGGAATATGACGAACAACATCAAGTCTCATAGTGTAGCTAAACCTACATTCTTACTCTCGCCGTAAAAATTACGCTGACTTGGGATTCCTTTAAGCATAGTAAGCTAATACCCCATGACCAACAACCTAGGACGGGGAGGCTCCCACGAGCTTCCGCAATCAATGAACAACGCTGCTTCGAGACACCCATCCACCTATCCAACTAATATTCAGTTTCAAGGGCCCGGTTCCGAGTACCTTTACTCTGCCGAAAGCAACCGGGATCCTACGACTGAGCGCTACTAACGAACCCTTCCACACGACTACTCGCATTCAAGCTCGTCACCCATAGTGACTCTAACTAAGTCCAAGGAGGCTCAACTACTACATTCGTCGTGGACCGTACGATCGAGCCCTCTTGTGAGTTCAACACTTGAACCTGGAGCGATAGAAGCAAACACGAAGGAAGTCAAATTAAAGCCATGGTGCTGGGGACGTATTTTGCTATGGACAGCTGTAGGGTATGTTCTAGCGTTTGGTGTCATGAGTGAGTCGTAGATATTATTAGCTCTCGTGCGTTATGTTGGCTGATAGGAGGCCGGCTGGAATTGTTGCTGGTATAAAGAAGGCCCAAGGATAGCGCTTGTTGGGCTCGTACGTTTTAACGGGACAACGTTGGCACCTTTCCTTTGTCTCTCGACTGTTTTCAAGTTTCTGGGATTTAATTGATTCAATACCACGTGACCCAACAAGTGGCTAATGGCTCATGGGAGGGAGCCGGGTATGAGTGGGTGACTTCCCGTAGCGGAATTGGTCAGATTTTTCTGGTCAGTTCTTCGGATGCAGGAGATATCCGAGGAAATGCTACTTACCCGGACGGAGTTGAGCCCTCAAGGCATGTTCAGACAGTGAGACTATTGCTGGCCAAATGCGGGTTCCCGGGGATAATTATGACGTGCGTGAGAGATTCAAGATCGTCGACAATAGATAACCAGGTACAACCACTTAGAAAAAATTGTGTTGGACTGTGAACAAGCTCCAACCAGCCAAAATCTCAGAAAGTAGACACGTCTTTACGGGAAGTCGAAGTTTCAGTCACTTGGCCAGACTCCGGATTATTACATCCGAACCGAAATCTGGCCAACAAAATCTGACCAAAATTCGATCTGACCGTTACGGGAAGTCACCCAGTGTCTCACGCTCGAAAGCTTTGAGAAGGTGAGAGGCCGTTTAGTATTCAAACCAGGTATGAGTTCTCCAGAAGACAGGGAGGCTTGACAGTGCCATATCCGGTCGCTCATCTTCCAACCTTCATCCCGCTCTCGCGGACATATCGATACCGCTCACACCCCCGAAATCCCATCTCAACGAAAAATATCATTTAAAAAACAACACGTTCCGCGACTCGACAGGAAAAAAAATCAAAGTAAAGACCGTGAACCGATTCCAAATCACACAAAAGCACACACATCCCACAATCATGTCTCTGAATCGCCCCCAAACAAAGTCAAGTTAGATGCAACCTAACAAAGCCAAGAGGAGACACAAAAAAGACAGGAAAGTACATGCATAGACGTTAAAACGGGCGTTAAATGGTAGGGTTCGCTGTCAGGGTTGACATGAACCAAAAGAAGAAAGCACGCAATCAAAAAAAAAAAGGCAAATAGAGCAAAAAGCAAAGCGGCGGGTGGATGGAGCGTCGAAGTGGATGAATGATTTCAAAGAGCGACAACGGCGGATGAACAGAAAAAAGAGGAAAAAAAACGGCGGCTGCCTGCCCCGATAAGCGAGGCTATATACAAGCAACAGCAAAAAAGCAACTCGTATTACGAAAGAATCCACCGCGCTCCAACGAACAAGGTAGATCCATGAACAACTAATTCGAGA
>WSTJ01001224.1:0-14223 GCA_019623705.1 Ceratobasidium sp. 428 | reverse complement strand
GCCCGGTCGACCAAATCCAGTGGTGACACGCAGCGTACAGTCCGGAAATCAGCGGACAAAGTTAATCATGGGTACCCGAACATGTTAGTATAAAATGTTAAAGACCTCCGAAGTCACAACGCACCGGTGCGTCTAGGACGTTCCCGACAAGATTGATATTCATTCGGAGTAGGAAAAGCTGTCCGATCTGACGCATAATCTCACCATGCGGCATCTGCAATGGTCGTAAATACGGGTTCCAATGAAAACAAGGAGGGTCAGCATTTAGCATCTAGGCTAATCGTATAAACCATAGTTTAAGCTTACCCCGATTTTACCAGCCTCTGACAACGCTTCGGGAATATCCTTAGTCTGCTCGATGGTAGAAGCAATAAGCTCTTCAAACTGTTCAGGCGGAGATAGCGTCCAATCGTCCGATTCGACAATCCGCGACCCCACAGGCAGGACGGTTGATCCACGAAGGGCAGATGCATGGTTCGTTATGATAGATTAAGTTTTGTTGGAGCAGCATCCATCCAGATCGTCCAGCATAAAGGCAGGGTCGTGGAGTGGAGCATGTAAGGCGGTGTCGTAACCCACGCCGTCACATGAATAGTAGCCACAGGTATATCATGGCCGTATTCCGGTGTCCAATGTCCAATAGGGGCACAACCGTACAAAGTCATAGATAGGTCATTGAGATCAGATCGGCACGACCCGAGCCGAGTCGTGTCCATCGAGGTGTGGCGTGTTGGGTAGTCGAGGCAGCGGAAGTTGTCGAACCGCAGAAATAGAATACAAGCGGAGTCCCAAGGATGTCAGATTGAAGACATGTGAAATGACGCCAGTTAGGAGCGGAATTAGGGAGGAACTAAGTCAGTACCAAAACTGAACTAGGACGCGAACAAAGGTTAAGAGAGAAATTGACAGAACTGAAATCCTCCGCAAACGTAAATTAAAATCCAACCACTTGACGTTATACAGTCATGTGCCTCGTGGCGGTAGTCGAGTATAATGCTTAGCCCAAAAGAAACCCTCAGGATTGAGTTTTAGCACGACGTGTCGATCATCACGGATGTGCAGGTTGGGAATGCAATCACATCCAGCCGCCTGGGAACACCAGAAAAGAATATACATGGTGAAAAGGGACGTACGAGTGAAATCTTGACCGATTGTGCGAGCGCATGTGAAAGCGAAAGTTTGGTCCTGAGTGGAAAGACGTTAGTGTAAAGGTTCAGAGACTCAACGTGTACGTACATGTAGCTGGATCCTCTTCTGAGTGTGATCACATCGTTATAAATTCTAAATCAGGTGTGTATTAGGCAGACCACCAAGCTTGAATATTGCTGATATACCGTGAATAATTTGCATAATAATAGTTAAGGTCTTCTTTCTCAATATCGTCAGGAGCTACAAGGCCAATAGCATAAGTCGCGTGCATATTCAGCTGTCTCGGCCACTTACCAAGCTTTTCCACCTCAAATCGTTTCAACGAACTCAAAAACCTCCTTTCCTGCGCCTCGGTCATACCCCAAAGGACCACAGTTCCGTACGCGAACAAGAACACCTCAGGTTGGGTCAACTCCTTCGCCCAGGGCTTGTCCGGAGTATATTTTGCGCCACCGTGCTGAGGTGTATAGACCTCAGGAGAGGACGTAACGTCGACTTGGGAGGTATATAATTCAGAAGACGGGGTGTCGTTAGTAGGAGCCAACTCGGGGACACCAAGAAGGTCTCCAGAGGTTGCAGTTGATTTGGATTTGGGCTCGGCTGCAGGTTTTGAGTCGTAAGAATAAGGCGTGTACAGGACCTCGTCGAAAAGCTGAGGCGCAGTATGATATGCTGCTTTGCGAGCCATGAAGAACTTCATGAGGTCGTCCATCTTATACGACCTACACGAAGTCCGTGAGTACAAGGATCCCGACTTGCCAAAAACCACGAACTGGGCAGTGCAGTATGCAGTAACGCGAGGCAGTTTTGCTTTCTCTTTCTTGGTTAATCTGCGTGCGTCTTTTCGCGCCGTGCCAGCAGGAATTTGCGCAATTTGTTTGTATACCTAACACGACAAAGCTCCCGTGTCAGGTCTTTTCCGTAGCGTATGGAAACTCTCACGAACCTCTGCCTCGTCTTCATCCCCGTCAAACTCGCCATCGCTAGTCTTTCCAACAAGAGGACCCTCTTCGTCGTCGTCGTCGTCTTCCGCGTCCGAACCGATGCGAGACTGAGTAGCTGGATCTGGCTGCTCGGGAAGGACCTTGAGCTTGTGCGCAACCTTGGTGCTTCTGATGATCGTAACGTTACGTTAGACAACACACGAATTATCGTATAATTCGACTCGCCTGTTGGCCCCCCTTGGTTTCGCAGCATCTTGGTTTGTCCTCGTGTCGACTATAGATGTTGGGAGAGTTGGTCGGTTTGACATTGTGGTAAGTTACGGGAGAAGTGCACGTGATGTCATAGTGACTGCGATGTTTCCATTTTCAAATTTTCACGTGATTCTGACGACCATGGGCACCGACCCAAAAGCCAAAGACTGCGTTGCTTGCCGTATAACTGGTACTCTTGCGTTATCTGGATCTGGTGCATATGTACTATATCAGAATCAAACCCTCCCACCCTCTGTGAGGGCATCCCCTGTGGGTCGAAGATTCATGAATATCCTGGGAGTTGGTAGGGCGTCAACTTGAGAACATCCCTCAACTTAACTGACACTAGGAAGGGCTCATATTCGCAGGAGGAGTGAGAGCCATATGGTAATATCCCGTAGTGCGACGTTCACGAGGTAATAATTCGATTGGAATTTATTTCTCGATCATAGCCTGATTTTGCTTAGCAGGCACAACAAGGTCATGTGTTTTGTGGGAAGTTGGGTTCATCTCCGAACACAATTTATAGCCCACGGTTCTCCTTAATATCAAGCAAAATGCATCAATACAATTATTGAGCAGAAGAGGCACTATAATAGGCGCGCATATAGGCGCACTTCGCCCATTCCATAGTGGCCATGGGTGGGTAAACCCGAATGTGATCTGAGGGCAAGTGATCGAGGGCGACCAGGCCCTGGGAAGTCGTAATCTCATCCAGGGGAGCATTAACCAAAGCAAAAATTAGAGGTCGCACCATCCTCAGCATGCGTAATACAACCGTTTCGCGTTAGCCCACCATGCAACGTTATGGATTTTGGTAAGTAAAGCGCGACCCCGACCTCAGAACTATAGCGCCTGTATTATAGACAAGCTCTTTATGCCAGTGGCGGTTGGTTATAGTAATAGCTAATTGTGTGTGTGAGCGCATGAATTCAACAATTTGTTCATAAAAGATCTCGCTAATAGCTACTTATCACAATCCTAGCTTTAAGCCACCTCCTACGTTGGCCGAAACACCAGGCAGTTTGACTGACGCACCACCAGAAACAATCAAATCGCTTCCAGCCGGATCCTTGCCAACATTCGACATCTTGTCCTCTAAATAAGTACGCCATGCGGCTTGGTTGTCGCGCTTCTTGTAGTACCCATCTGAGTGCGTAGGATCCTTCGCCTCGAATTGTCTTCGGTTGGCCGCTAGGCGCTCCTCGAGCGTCCTACCCTTAACACCCTCGGCCCGGATTTGGACCCCGTCCGCTGAAGGATCATCATTGAGCATAACAGAATCGGCCCAAACCATCTTCCCAAGTGTCATCCGCCCGGATGCGATGGGAGTCGCGGAAGCGTAAGCCTCTGTGAGACCCGGACCATGCGCGTTGGGGCCGTGGCTGTCACGGAAGATAGTAACACCATGTGAAGTGCCCGCTCTGAAGAACAACGGGGTGTTTGGAGGCAAGACTGGTAGAACCGCTTCCTCTCGTACATCCTCCAGCCGAACAATGACGCCCTTGGCAAGGTCCTCTACTGAGAGCTTGGTCTCATTGTCGAGCACGAGCTGTACCTGGTCAGATGTAAGCTGCACGTTTTTGGCCGAGACGAGAAGATGCTCGATGTGCTGCTGCTCGGGCGTGCCGTAAAGGTAGAAGTACATGAAATGAGGATACTCCGCATCAAGGTATTTAGAGTCAATGGGGATGTCCCGCACGACCTTGACGTTAGTGACCTGGAAGTTATTCGCGATCTCGCCAAGCCTAATTATATATCATGAGAAACTCGGCCGCTCCACCAAAAAAACTGCACTTACTTGTCCTTTGGCAGCCCTTTGTTCAACGTCCCCTTGAAAGATCCCGAAAGTAACTCCTGCAACTTTATTTTTCCAGCACTTCCAAGAGTCACCAGCCCCGAAGGGTCCTGTTTGCGTGCCTCGCGGTATGTGCTAATGACATCGGAGGGCACATCGCACGACAAAATGAGTTGATGACGGTAGTTGCCCATGTTAAACATCGGAAGGAGAGAGAGATAGAGCTTGTCTGTGCCTTGGACAATAAACCGGAAGTCGGCTGCGGTGATAACGTTGCGGAACAGGCATGCCTAAAGCGAGATGAGTATAGGGATAAACCAATAGTGCTCTCCACTCTACCTTAATCTCCTCCCCTGCGACCCTCTGGAACTCGTCCGCAACACTCTTCGTAAAATTCGTTGCAGTTGGGAAAGGGGACATTACGCAGTTCACAAGAATATCCAGGTCTTGGTCTCCCTTCAATCCGAGACGGCCTTTAAGGTGCTGCGCGCAGACGCCATACACCTTCTGCTCCATCTTCGTGGACATAATGAATAGCGGTTTGTCATAAATGTTGTCCTCGATCCGCGTCACGCTTAATCGTTCATATATGCGCGTGTTCAGATAGTTCGCCTCGACCACGTCTTGGTTTGGCGTCCCATCCGGGAGCCTGAAGTTGCACGCAAAGGCATTGATTGACAAGTCCGAGCCAAGCTCACGTACTAGTGCCATAGCGGCTTGATCCCGGGTGAGGTCGTAGTTGGGTCGATTGGTGATGTTCTCAAGGATGTACTTGCGTTGGGCCTGGATAGCTGCTTCGCCTTTGCCGTCGCGCTCAGCAGGGATGGGGTTAAGAGTGGCGATTATCAAAGATGGGTCATCCATGTCCATAGTTACCAAGTGGGTATACATCTGTAGTAATAATTGTCAATATATATGCACAAACCCATTGGGTCAAAACACTTTCCTTGGTACACCCAAACATTGCTTCGCCAAGCAAAGATCCATACCCATTCTTGTGTAGCCCGATCACGCGATGAGACACCCAGGCCCCGACGGCTGCTGCTCCAGGTTTGCTAATATCATCGCCTCATTAGCGCTTGCAGCATTCCCAACGGTAAGGTAAAACACGTACCTTCCTTCGACACCGTACACACCGATGTTTTCATCTCCATCCGATTCCTTCCAGACGTCTGGGTTTGTCCAGGTGACCAGGTATCGCATACGTCCATCACGATAACATAACCCTCCAGCAGGGTACGGGATATAGCCAGACTTGTGTGGGTCGATCGTGATTGAGTCGGCGAACTGCAGGTGCTCGAGTTGAGTCCGCGTATGGGTGCTCAGCGCCTGCTCAGGTACGTATTGATTCTCGGAACCGACAGGCCCGCGCTGTGGCGCGAAAATTTCGTCATGAAGAAGGGAGGTGAAGTAGCCGCCCCAGGCTGCGTCAGCGTGAACTGCGAACGAGAGGCCCAGCTTCTGGTACTTTTCACGTAGTGCAACGACGCCTGCGATGGGATCTACAGCGCCATGATCGGTGGAGCCAATGATCGCTACGACAGCATATACACCACGTTTATTGTCCAAGCAGCTTTGGAGAAGCTTATCGAGAGCAGAACAATCCATACGCGCGTTCGTATCAACCGGAACGTCAATGATATTATCCGAACCGATACCGGTGATAGCTACATGAAGCCGTTCTTGTCAATGCAACTCAGTAGTAAGCAGTCGAATGATTTACCTGCTCCTTTCGGCCAAGAATAGTGTTTGGTGGTACCTACGAAGTATTTTGCTGGTTGGTTTATTCCAAACTTTTTCTCGAGTACGTCCTTGCCCAAGCTTTGAATCAAATACCTACGGTCACGTATTAGTCGCGTACGAACGGATACTAACTAGTTACTCACTTGTTCATGGTGTTTGTCAAGAACGTAGAGGAAATGCTAAATTCATTTTCGAGACGCTCTGGGATCTCAAACACTGTTACCGGCTTCAAGTTCAGAAGCTCCCATGTTGAAGCTGCCGAGAAAAGTTTCTTTTCGCCCGTGCAAAGTTCAATCTCGAACCTGTCACGAATGTGTTCAAGTGGTGTGCCCTTCTCCATGGCGCACGCCAAGGAGAGAGGGTAGAATTTTAAGTTACGAGCTAGTGTTTGGGTGAGCGATCACCGAAGTATGAATTACGACAGAAAACGAGTACATACCGGCCCTACATGAAAACAAATTTAACTCAATCAGATTCCAGTCAACAGCTGATATGACATACAAAAGACATACCACATCGACTCTAGGTTTGCCACCGAACCTCCGCAGGCCATATGCCCCCAAGGACGAGAACTCTCATTGTTGTTGGTATTGTACCCAAGCATTTGACATAATTGGATTCCAACGTCGCGTTCCATCACACTGGTCAGCGGGCTGGCCTCTGGGGCTACGTTGTTCGGGTTCTGTTCGAGGAGGTAAGCACACGTAGTATCTAATTAAATAAATATTACTCACAAACAAAGCGGCAGCAAGGTAACCCAGAAGCCCAGGCATGGATACGTCATACGTCATATGCGCATTGTAGCGGGGCGACCAGAACGGGACAGAGTGCTCGGCCAGGGCAGCTGTAACCTCCTTGAGTGCATTGTCCAAATCTCTAATCTCTTCCTGGAACGTGTCGCTCGCCTGCATTTCGGCTCCGATGAATTGCTAAAACCATATCAGCGAAGGGAAATAGCATACGAGGAGCGAGCTATATAATGTCGAACAAAGATCTGCTCACAGGATCGTTGGGTTTGAATATTTTGCGAGCATTCTCAGTCTGTTCGGCGATATACATGAAGAAATCCTTCAAGAACTGGGCATTTTCCGCCTTCGGGCCCAAGAACCATGCACCGAGACGGTGGTGGCGAGCGTTGAGTGCGCTAAGTTCGGGGTATGTGTTGTCCGTAGTACCCGACATGATGAAAAGGGCAGAGAGGATGAGATTGACTATGTCGGCGGGGAGGTTCTTCATATACCTCGAGCCGGAGCAGGCTGCACCCCTCAGATAATATTGATAACGATGGGAGCTTCATAGCGACAATGCGTCCATCGAGCTAAGCATCAACACCATCCATCGATCCAGGCACTCTCGAAGCTCGTTTTAAGTTTCTAGTGGAGTTCCAAGTTCTTGTCCATTTGGTGACGAGACTTGTTATGTATAATATCTAATCCCGTAGGACGGAGCTGTCTAATATACAGCGTGAGCTGCCAGATTCTCCATTATAGCATAGCAAATTCTATTCGCAGGCCACTCGTGGAATCGTCGCTAGGTCCCTCAAAGTGTCTACAGTGGCAGCGACCCTAAAATGCTCCGAGACAAACATTGCGTCCAGATCAGTAGTCTTCAAGGTCGGTGGGTGAGGGTACCAAAACGATTGTGCAAACGTAGCCATTTCAACACCGGCGAGTACGAGACAAGAGTTGCCTAATAAACGTATGCCCAAGATCAAAAATTCTGGTATGAAAGGAACACAACCGGAGCCGAGGACCATATGCGCAATATATCAGCTTCTGGAACCCGAGACTCGGTAACTGCAGTGGCTGAAGATTAATGTGGATGGGAGTGACCCGCGAGATAGCACGTGATAAGGTTTACAGCGCTTTGCAAAAGTACTTGCCGGTTCGGATTTCAAGCGCTCGAGCCGGAAGCAAAGCTGAGAGTGGCCCAGAGAAGAAAAACGCGTATGGTGCGACGAATCGGAGCTTTTATAGCTAAATACGTGCATATTCCGGGTCGCTGAAGTAGCGCGCATCGATCTATGTTCATATCATAAGAAAATATGGAGGTGAAAAAACCGCTCCCCCAAACACAGAATTGGTGTTTCTGAGACAGATTGAGACTCCAAGGTCATTTGAGGCTTGTATATGTGGTACTAGCCTTGTATACTCCCGGATAATAAAGTTTTCTGAGCCAAAAACAGCGATTGAGACGAGTTAATGACGGCTTGTAAATGGGGGGGCTGGGTGACAATCCCCATCTCCAGTTGTTGAGATTCAATCCTTGTAAAAAGAGCGCATATTACATTGAGAACTGATACAACATCAACGCTGAAGTGTTAAGATGCTCCAAAAGCTCGTTTCGCTGCGAAAAAGCCGATTTTGTGTTTGGGGGAGCGGTTTTTTCACCTCCATATTTTCTTATGATATGAACATAGATCGATGCGCGCTACTTCAGCGACCCGGAATATGCACGTATTTAGCTATAAAAGCTCCGATTCGTCGCACCATACGCGTTTTTCTTCTCTGGGCCACTCTCAGCTTTGCTTCCGGCTCGAGCACTTGAAATCCGAACCGGCAAGTACTTTTGCAAAGCGCTGTAAGGTGCCTTACATAATAACACATGCATACAAATCCGGCCGCTTTCACCATATAGATCTCTTACATGGTAATGAATATCTTCGATCATCACTCAGAGAGATTATTATGGGAATACAGAGGTTCCGCATGCTCCGCTCCTCGGTGACCATCCAAGGGTAGCCTGTGCGCAGACCTTACAGGTTAGTCGTCAGTGATGACCATCACCACCCCGCTGCGAAACATACAAGACGACTATCCATGACTTGCATATCCTCGCCACTGGTCGTATTTGCGGGGAGCGGCCGCATATTCTGAGAACCTTACGGTGCAGAATATCAATATACTTTCATTAAAACCAGGGCGGCGCAAGAATGATTGCGCGTTTTGTAATTTGGGGCCAACATAGTAAGTTTCGCACAAGCTCCTGTGCCCACTGCATGATTTAGGCGTTCAGTTCGCTTCAGTGCATACATCGTGATACCTCGGACTCACCCCAATCGATGGCCATCTACCATCGTGGTCTTTGTATGGCTGAGATATCGCTGAGATATCACCATTTTTGTGCTCGCCAAATACTCTATCCCCGCCCCTCTCTTCTACCTAGGCGGATGCCGGTTTGTAGGCTAATTAGCCGAGCAGTAAGCAACGCAGCTCGACATCGGCTTAGACAACAGGGGTATTCATATTGGCAGCTCTGAGCCGATTTTGGTGCTAATTCTTGTTTGATTCTTGAGTTAGCCCATCACAGACGAAAAATTTACTCTCAGTACCCTCAATCACAGTGGCAAGGACAGTGTGCGGGGGCATGACTCTCGGCGAGAATATCCTTGGGTATCTGGGCTCGTTGCTCGACTAGTGACGGGTCTAAATGCTCTGGTATCTTAATATCTTTTCGCCAGAGCCACTCACAGTGGAGGCATAGCTCCATATGACCCGCCTCATCCCCTATTTCTAATATTAACTACTAGACACTCCTCTCACGCACCGAGAGAGAAATCAGTTCCCGCATGATTGGTATCATAAGTACGGCGACGTAGCGTTTTCAATTACTACTCACGAGTTAGGATTGCGATATTGGCAGCAGCGAATCATGCACACCAACAATCAGTTAGCGGAGTGCTTTTTTGGTTTTATCACAGCTACAACTTGCTGCCCCAGCGTTCTATTGGTACTGACTCGATTAAGTTGAGAATTATCCATGTACTCTACCTTTCAAGAGATAGCACTATGCATACAAGTCTTGGTACTTGCCACACGCATATAGTCATTACGTCATAACACGCGACATCTACAAACAAAGGCCAACGAGGCAGTGGCTGCTGGCCAGCCACGAGACGACTGGTGCCTAGCAGTGACGATCTCAAACCAACCGCCTCGTACTTTGGCCAATGTACGGTTTTAACTCCAATTGGTGGATTTTCACGCCGAAGCTAATTTTCTTGTATTTATTGCCAGCCATGGCGTCCTTGAATAATCCAATCAACGCCACCCCAAAGCCCTTTCAAGGAATATGGGAAGGCGAGAGCAAAATAGTCATCGGGATCGATATTGGAACCACCCAAAGTGGAGTCGCCTTCACATTTCTCCAGCAAGGTGGATATACTCTGGGGGCATGGTAGCTTTGTTCAATTATTGATACAAGTACACCCTAGGTGCAAACCAGGTCATCCATCGAGTCACACAATGGCCAGGTCAGGAAGCATCAGGTGTGCAAAGCAAAATTCCGACTGTAGTATGGTATGATGTCGATGGCAAGGTAGTGTAAAACATTTGTGGCAACAATCGATAGATACTAATATTACCTTTACCAAGGCCGTCTCTTTCGGTGCTGAAGCGACCTCACACCAAGTAGAAGAAGATGCCGAAGACAACGGCTGGAGGCTTGCAAAACACTTCAAGCTTCATCTGCATCCAAGCGATATGAAGGCCAAACATGATCTGAAACTCGACCGTAAGATTGAGCATCACTCTAGATAAAGATACAAACAGTAACAACCAACCTCAGCCTTGCCTGACGGTGTATCCCTTGGACAGATCTATTCGGATTTTCTAGGTTATTTACTCAAGCATACTCAGGCGTTCTTCGAGGCTCGGATAACCGACGGGAAAATGCTTTGGGAGAGTTACCAACATAAAACGGAAATCGTAATAGCTCACCCTAACGGTTGGGGTATACGAGAGCAAACGTTTCTTCGAACAGCGGCCGTTGACGCTGGTATTACTACTAATTCACTCTCCCGTAGTAGGATTCAGTTCGTAACTGAGGCGGAGGCATCGGTCCACTTTTGCATCTATCACACAAACCTCGGAAACCGTCTTCAGGTATGTTTCTATTGTGCCATAACACTTTCTAAATGGTGGATCATTTTCTGTTTAGGCTGGCACAAAGTTCGCCGTATGTGACGCTGGAGGTTCAACTGTGGACACAACGGTTTATTCGGTTACTGCTGCTCGCCCAGCGTTGAGGATACAAGAGACCACGGCCTCGGCTTGTAAGTTCATTCGGAAACCACTGCTTATGATGTAATATTTACGTATTGTATATTTAGGTGTTCAAGCAGGGGCAATATTCGTTGACGGTGCGGCGAGGAACTACCTTAATGCTGTTTTCACAAATGCATCGCTATCTCGCGATGATGTGCACGAATATACAACGCGAGGTGTTAAAGACTTTGAGAACGCCACGAAACGAAACTTTCTCGACGAAACCAAGGACCAAATGGTTGAAATTGCTGGCCCACGTGTGAACATTCCCTCAATCAGGACTCGACGTGGTAGGATGACCATGCCTGGGTAAGTTTCAATCGTGCTCATGTATTCTTGTTCACTTATCTCGTCTGCTCAAGGTCTGTTGTTAAATCCTTTTTCGATATTTGTGTTGACGAGATCACTGCGAGTGTTGACCAGCAAATCAAAGGAGCAGATGTCTCAGTATGTGGTACAACTACTCAGCTGTATGCGTATAAACTCATAGCATCATGGTGCTTAGTACATACTGTTAGTTGGAGGATTTGGGGATAGCCCATTTCTTCGGCAACAGTTCAAAACCCGGTACGAGCCTCGAGGTTGTCAAGTGACTCTAACAAACGATTCAGCGTGCGTCCATATGCAACGTTTACTCAAGCCTAACAGCTGACCGGTCATACCGATACAAAGCTCCAAAGCAGTTGCCGATGGTGCAATAATATGGAACAATGTTAGTAGCGTTGTTGGCCGGGCGCCTCGTTTATCGTTTGGTGTGAAGACTACCGAACGGTACGATCCCCTATGTCTCGAACATCGAGGGCGCGAAGTCTATATTGGCTGTTCCGGGCACAAGAAAGTAACCGGTCACTGGATAGCTGCCCGCAAGGGCTAAATTCTATTCTAAGCTATTCTAGACCGCTCTAAGCGGGTCTATCGACCAAGAGCGCTTGAGCCACAGCCACAGCCACAGCCACAGCCACAAATGTACATACAGAGTTTAATCGAGATTTTCTGACAACTCGCAGTCGGTGCCGGGGCTTGACAGATGTGGAGCGGGTTGATCGTCGGGCCACAAGTCAGAGTTAGCAAACAGATACCGAGTGAGTGATTGTGGTGCATGGTCGGCGAAGTCGTACACAGGGGTAGTTTTGAAAAATAATGACATTGGCGCATGTCCTGGACAAAACGCACGGACAGACAAGCATATAGCTTAAAATTGGTAACGCCTTGACAGCTGGGGCTGTGACAGCTCCACACTTCGATTTTGAAATACAGAGCTGTATGCTTGTCTGTCCGTGCGTTTTGTCCAGGACATGCGCCAATGTCATTATTTTTCAAAACTACCCCTGTGTACGACTTCGCCGACCATGCACCACAATCACTCACTCGGTATCTGTTTGCTAACTCTGACTTGTGGCCCGACGATCAACCCGCTCCACATCTGTCAAGCCCCGGCACCGACTGCGAGTTGTCAGAAAATCTCGATTAAACTCTGTATGTACATTTGTGGCTGTGGCTGTGGCTGTGGCTGTGGCTCAAGCGCTCTTGGTCGATAGACCCGCTTAGAGCGGTCTAGAATAGCTTAGAATAGAATTTAGCCCTTGCGGGCAGCTATCCATTTTGACTTTTGAATCAATAAAGTAGGATTTATCGGGTGCATAATAGGATCCGCTTATCAAACAGACTGGAAATCGAAGCCGAAATCACGAATGTATGGAAAAAAGTCTGCTTGTGTATGCGCACTACTCATGAGCAGGGAGATCGCTGGGATGGTGCACCGGGGTCACGTGGCACGTGTAGCGACGCGTTCGACTCGCGCCAGTGATCACAATAATCTCATGGCAGCGTTCGACATCGCACGTCACCTCTTTTTTCGCACCAGCATTATTACACACCCTAGAATCCCATACGGTCGCCCTTGGGTCAACACTCGCCTTTGGGCTCGAACTTGACCCGCGGTCACCCTTCACCGGCTCGTGTGCGCTAATTGCGTGGACCTAGGGTGGCCACGTCTCCCTTCTCCGAGCACACCTACGGCTCGGCATTCCACGCGTATGCTGTCCCGCCTTTCAGTGGGGCAAGTCGCACTCGCAGCTTGGGAGATCCGGCCACGTTCATTCCGCCCCTGGCGGCGCTTGCGTCTCTTGACCTTGCTGGTGACGACGGCTAAGCCGCCCAATGAGGCGGGCTACCGCGGCGCAAGCGTCGGCGCCCAGCTCAGTGCTCAGTTTGTCAAAGAAGATATTACAATGATCGTTTGGATCGTCTCTATTCATCTAAAAGAAGCTGGACTAGAGAAAAGTTGACCATGCACCTACGACACCTCCACCAGTTACTACTCTATGCAGAATAAATTCTATATGTGTCAGCTCAGTTGACAGCACAAGTAGCTCGCGTTTTTTTATGCATAATCGCCAGGCAAACACAGGCTAGTAACTTAGTATGATTTGAACAAGAGTGACTTCAATATATAAAAGTAAATGGCCATAACTAACATCCTCAAGCACCTCAATTAGACCCATTATCCACAGTACTCATACCCGGGACACGCAACTGCGCTTCCGTACAACCCTCCATCTACCTTGACTATTGTCAGAAGTGCACTCAAAACACCACCCATTCCCTCTCCTGCAATACAACCTGCCGCAAGAGCGAAGATCCAGATCTCTGCGCTCTTGGGATGACGTGACTCCCAGAAGTAGGCTACATGCGCGCCGATAATCATCGCAATCGGATAGTAAGTTTGAGGTACGACGAAGCCGAGGCCGATACCGTTCCAGTTGGGAATCCATTTGTGGTACTTTTGCGGAATGAACTGGTGCTTGACAAACACGGTAACGGCGGCGGCAACGCCCATTCCAATAGCGGTCATGCCGGAGGACTTGGGGATAGGCAACGTGGGGGAAGTGACAGCGATGGTAACAGAACGCCAGGCCGCCACAGCGGGCATACCGAACGCAGTACATTCGACTTCAAGATCCGTGAGGCAGGGATAGGCAGTGGCAAAGAGGACGAATAGACCGACGCTAAGCCAAATGCCGATAGCAGAGCCAGCGATCTGAGCCCAAAACATGGCCTTGGGAGAAGCACGGAGAAGGTGCCCGGTCTTGAGATCGCCAGTCATATCGACCGCATGCGATGCAGCCTGACCAGCGACGGATCCGGCGACGAGGTTCGCGAGCTGGGCCTCATGAATAGGGATTCCCTGGCCTTTGGTAATACCACCAATAACAAGCTGGGACGCCTTGGCAATAACACCGACCGGGTTGACGTCCGTTGTACCGGATGATTGCACACCGATGAACGCAAA